>SMSQ01023600.1:628080-660889 GCA_019453375.1 Ctenoplectra terminalis
AAAAAAAAAAAAAAAAAAAAAAAAAAAAAAAAAAAAATAGATTTATTTTTATGAAACGAAACAATTACCCATGTAACACTGTCGTCCTGACTTTTTCAAGAACAACTATGGCCAAATTGTGCCATTTCGTTTCTAATGTAATTATAATTTTATCATGCCTTCTTTCAATATCCTATACCATACAACTAGATATATTATGTGACTCTGATGTGGTACGTGTGTTATTTGTGATAAAGCCCCGTAACGTGGTGTATCACAGAACAATTGTAGTAGTTATCATTTAACATATAATATTTATATATCATAATAATCTTAAAAGATAGATAAATGTCGACGAATCATGATGGATGCATGACCAGTGATGTGAGAATGCAAGCGCTATAGTGATGTAGCGACAGATGACAACGGGTGGTAGGTGGTAGTGGACAAGTGTTTAAAGAAGGGAAGAGAGAGCTACCGTAGCATCATCTCAAGATGTGAAAAGATGAATAACGGAGCTCAATAATGGGGATGAACAAAAGTGCTGTACTTGAAATCAATGGATCATATTGGCGAGGGCATTTTGACGTGCTCGTTTTGCTTCCTCTTCACTAATCCTTTGCTCAATTAAATATTGAGCAGTGCCGATTGCATTAGGATAACCCGTGATAGTCACTATGCGGTTCCTGGTACCAGGAGCGAACATGCCCTTCTTAGAGATTTGTATGTTGGCGCCACTTAGGTGCTGAATCTCAATGAGGGCACGACCACCAGGTCCCAGAATAGCTCCCACTATAACCTCTGCAATTTCTATGTCTACTTTCTTGGTCTCCTTGTTGTTGGCGTCTACCTGTGTAGGACTCTTACTTACAAGTGATAACTGGTTAGTGCCCAGGCCAAACGAATTGTTGTTTAGATGAATAGCACTGGCAGCTGTGTTGTTTTGTCTGAACGGATCAAAGGGCTCGTATCTGTCAAGTGTATTACGTGGTGTAGGAGATGTAGATCCAAGAGCAGGAACTGTTCCAATTGGCCCAAATACGCCGCCATTATTATTCGAACCATTTGCGGTTGTGGTACTGTCCATAGGATTTCCAAGGTAACTCATACTAGAAGGCATTCCAATGCCCATTCCAAGAAGATTATATTTCGCAAGGGTAGCGAGAGCAGACAAAATTTCAGTTGCAGAAGGTTCCGAAAAACCTGCCGTTCGTAAATTTAATTTTATATGCTCCAAAAATTGTGTCGTCACTGGTGCTGTACCCGCTGTAATTGCAGCCCCTAAATTTAAGTTCAAGCTTAAACCACCACCATTCAAGAGACTCACTGCGAACAAAAATAAATCACAATTTATTAATTCGTTTAATCGTTAAAGAACGTTCATCGCTATTACACTGCTTTCTTTTTTAATTATTAAAAGCCTTACCTGTATTGATGCTAGCTGTAGAAGTATACGTTGGAGTACTCGTGGGTGCTTGAGCATAAGGACTGCCCGTGGGATTGTAATTAGCTACAGGACCGCTAACATCTGCGTAACTAACATTTGGGCACGTGCCACTTTGCGGATCGTCTGCCACTTTTGCTAATATCATCATTAATGCATTACGGTTATTCTCTTTTTCTCCGATTACTGTTATACACCTCTCTTGCAAAGATACATCTTTTGCCTTCTGACTTATTTGAACGTACGAGCCGGATTCTTCTTTTATTTGTTTAATATAATTTCCAGCTTTACCTATTATCATTCCTGCGGTGCTATTAGGTACCAAAATTTTTACCTAAAAAATTAAATTAATCATCGTATGTAATTTAGAGAATGCATTATTAATTAATATAATATAGAAACACTTTCGATAATTAGGTCATTGCCGTTTATATCTTAGTACACCGAGCGTACGTAAACAAAATTTATACCTGCTTGTCCCTTTCCGCAGTAGTTTTTCCCGATTCAAAGTCAACGGTTGTCTTCAACGTGAGATCAGGTTTCTCACGAATTTTATCCATTATAAAATCCATAACTGCCATTATAGCTTCTAAACTACCGGTAATCAAACATACCCTTTCCGTGGTTCCTGTAGGTTACACAAAATTATACATAGACACCGTTGTACCGTCTACTATGGTAACAAATATAGCGTAACCGAATATTTTCAATATACCTGGATAAAAATCATGGGATTTAGACATTTTAACTCTAGCTCCTGTATCTTTTTGCAATTGGGCAATCGTGTCTCCTCCTTTCCCAATGATCGCTCCAGCAGCGACACCGGGAACCAATACTTTAAGGTGATATGTTCCATCTCCCCCTGAAAAATAGAGAAGTAAGAAATTGTTACGTTCGGCGAATTAAAAATGATATTTATATACAAATTATGGACTGATACATAACAGAATACACAAGATCATTAAAAATTTAAATCTTTAAAACGTTTACACAATTGAATAAAACTAAAATTATGTATACACGATCAGAGTAGAATACAAAGCTAATACGATCTTAAAAACGTACGTATTCTATTTTTTTAATTAAAGAAAAATGTACTGATTCTTAATACGTTGAAAGATAAATTGACGGTTTTAAAAGGTTAAAGAAAACAAAAAAAATTACTATTGAACTTGAATATTATTAAAGGTAATTCTCGTATAATTTGGCAACGCTTTCCATCAAGTGACACTACGTTACTCCGATATTCGTGGTAAAACTTGTGACTTCTGATTGGTTTCTGAATCGGTGGAACGCGAAATCATGCGTACTCACGGGCACGCGAGCGCAGAATGACCGATACCAACGAAAACGCAGTACGAGCCTCGAAAAAGTGTCGCGTAATCGGTGAACGAAGTATACGGAAGTGTAATGCAGAATGACACGAAGTTTCGATGCGTTGAAGGCAAACAGCTGTTTGACAGATGGAAGCCCTGTGCGCTCACTCGCTTCGCATCGACCTTGACCCGCAACCTCGGCAGCGGAACGGTGTGCCTGACAACTCACCGATACGCCACATCCTAGTTACTGCCACTTAACGGATAGCAGCGCGTTCCTTAGTACGCCGCTTTCGCGACAACAGCGGTACTGCACTACCGGAATGCGGCAGAGAAAAGTACACAATATGTGTACCGATGGAACGTGATGCAGAGCCACTTCCAACGACGTTCTTGCCGCGAAGCTAGCGGTCGCACGTCCGACGAAACGGGCGCGACAGGGACGAAGTTGCAGAGTCACGGAGCGTGATCGACAGCCACCGCAGCAGCGATTCTCCATTAACGACGTTCACAGGCACGGCCGCCTACGTAAGAACAATGACGACGACGAAGACGACGACGAGGACGACGAGGACGACGACGACGACGACGACGATGACAGCAACAACGACAACCACCAAGACAACGAGGAAGACGAACAGGAGAATAAGGACAATGTTGACGATGACAGTGAAAAGGAGAGGGGGGGCGGGGGGCGGGAGGAGGCGACAACGAAGACGAAAACGACGATGACAATGATGACGTTGACGATAATAAAATGAACGTCAATGTAGAAACACCGTTACAGGTGTCGCGTATGAGTTCGTGCTTACGATATCAGGTCAGGAGATAGCGAAGAGATGGAGAAAAATAGGAAGACGAGAGATGGAAAAGAGAAGGAGACGTGGCACCAGAGGATGCGCGAACCGCTGTGCGGTGCACCGTGTTCGCGTTCTCGCCTCCGTGTACACGTTCGCCAGGCTTCGAAGTGGGAAACGAAAGGGAATGGTTGAGCGAGCGATCGCTGTGTCAACAGCAGCACCAGCGACAAGATTATCAAAGGTGCGCGAGAGAGTAGAGGAACGCTAAGCAAGGAAAAGAGAAATAGAGAGGAGAGAGAGAGAGAGAGAGAGTGAGAGAGGGAGCTAGAGTAAGAGAGAGGAGAGAGAAAATCATTGTGATTGTACTTTATCATTCGTACATGTATATAGGAACGTCAACGAAGGGAAAACTTACGCGACAGTCGAGAAAAATGATTGACAACGGGCAATTGAAATACCTGATCCGTAATGAGACCTCTTCGTCGCACCATTTTCCGCGTCACAATCGAGCGGCCGCTTCCTGGAGTCTGCAATCTCCGGGGAGGGACACGTCTCCATTCCTGAGTCGGCAGCCATCTTGTCTTTTCGGTCGGGCACGCCAAGAGAAACGAGGATAGAGATAGAGTAAGACAGAGATGTACTTTGACACAGAGACGATAGTCCCGACCGGTGGCAAGTGTCGTTGAAAGTAAGCGAACGGTGACACACCACACACGGACCGGACGAACGAGTGAACGTACGCACGACCACGATATGTTCAAGCGGAAGGGAGATGACGGACATATAGACACACGTATAGACGAACGAACAAACGACGAAAGCCCTCGCGGGGTATCGCGTCTCACTGGCGACTGCTCGCGGCTGCCTTGCCAACCAGCTGGTTGATACTCGATGGTGTGCCTCGGCCCTCGCGTTCCTCTCTCGCCCTCTCTGTCTTCGTCGCACCTCTATCAGTTCTGATCGCCAATCCGCCTCTCTCTTTCCCACCAGTCCTCGCGGGCTCCGTTCTGCAGGAACGTACTATTCAACCTGCACCAGGGGCGTCTTATTTTGGGCCCTTATGCATTTACACCAACACTTTCCATCTTTCGACAAAACACTCGAGCTGAACGAACAGACTCGTTCGTTCGTTCGTTCGTTCGTTCGTGTCTCGCTCCTTCCCCTTATCGATTTCAAACTGTATTTTCATTTATTTACTTCGTTCTCTTCGATCGACGCTCACAATTTAACGTTACATTACATAATTTATACCATTTCTTTGCCACTTTTATAAGCACGTCTGACCGATTTAATATTTCGTAATAAACGATTTAATGATTTCTAACGCGCATCGCGACCGATCTACGCATCGTCAGAGTTTGATCGACGAATTCCTATCGATTCTTTTTACTCCTAACGGTCGTACAGTTACACCTGTGACTTACGATGGCATATCGTATTTATCGTACCAATCTATAGGCGACACGAGTATTTTGTAAAAAAAGAAAAAAACAAAAAAAAAATCAATTTAAATTTCATATTTTAATTTTCATATTGTTCGTACCATGAGAAAACCGTCTATGCTATAAAAATATTTTTCTTGCCAAGGACGTTAATCTTGTTGTCGTTAGTGCGCACTGCAGTATGACATCATAGCTCATGTGCAAGCGAATAAGATGCATTTGATTTTCTAGCAATGATTTCAAAAGTACGATCAGAGTTGCTTATCAGGAACGATGTTTAGGTCGCTTTTTATGAACGAGCATAGATACGTGCTATGGTATGGTGGTTCGCGCTAATGTATCGACGTTCACTGTTCAAACAGTGAGTGACTAATTGTCGAGAATGTGTCATTGGAACAATTTTGAAACTACCGTTTATCAAAATACATATTCGTTAACTATAAATTACCGGGAAAGCTCAATTTGTTACCTTTAACGAAGTAAACGAGATACAGTGTTATTTTTATTTGAAAATGAAATCATAGAATATATCAGGAACACATGGACACGTTGTACATGTATAGTCTTTACAAATATTTTTATACGCATGTATAGTTGGTCGCGAAGAAAGATATATTTTCAAGAGCCTTATCTGAAGAAAGAACGCGGTTAGCGTGTGCTATTGGTTTATGACGAAGCACATGCTTAAAAATGTGATTCTTTTTACGTTATGTTTCGCACAAAAAGTTTAGAGCAAACAAATTTTAACAGATATTACACCGATTAAACAGTGTTATTATTTTTATTATAACGATACGTCGTTACGTTAATAGTAATTTTACGGAAGATCAGTCTTACACCCGCCTACATTTGAACGAATAAAATTGACAACGTTATTGTATTATCAATGTGTACGATCAAAGTAACGTCCCATTACAGCACAATAGATTTTTTGCTACGGACAGAAACAGTAACGTCATCGTTCAAACTCTTAAGCAATGCTTTTTAATACCAATTACACGCACGTGTGACTGAATAATATTGCTGGCAGACCGCAAATCGTATTTCCAGCTATTCACCTTAAAAATTTACTTTTCAAAACTACACATATTTATTTATCTTTTTTTTTTTTGTTTTTTTTTCTTTCAACTGTAACGATTCATTATCAAAAGGAGCAAAGTCCGAAGTTGCAGTGATGTCAGACGATACGTAATTACGTGGATAAAAATTTATTTCGTATTATAAATAGTCGAACAAATCCGCAAGCGAGCGATACTATATGTATACACAGAAGCTTTCAGTCACAGTCGCGTGTCGCAATGCTGTTACTAGCTGTGAATGCAGTTCATCGTTGAGTCGACAAGAGCGACAATTCGTGAATCGCGCGGTTCTTCCTTCCAAAAGGTTGTCTTGAAGCCACGAGGTGGCTCCTGAGTGCTATTAAATGTTCATCTGATAATCTAAACCGAGTTGAAACACGTGCGCGCACGGTACCTCAAGATCTTCGTCTCACCTGTACGAACAAATTTGTCCATCTCGTGACACTTCCTGTTCAGCTCCTCGAATTTGTTTGAACGAAAGGCGCGAACGCATTGGTTATCCCTTGCGTGTACGGCTGTCACAGCTGCTCTCTGATCCGATTATATAGATGCATGTAACACATATGCTGTCATGAATTTTTCGAGCGATGGGGCTAGTAGCATTGCTTGGTATATAATCATCGCTCGACCTCGCTCTATCGCATTTGTGTCCTGCATGACACGCAGTGTGTTTCGTTACCGATTACATTAGTCCCGAACTTTTCTGCTATATGACAACGAATCGATTGTACATACTATCGTGAATCTAATTATTTCTTTTTCGATGAAAAAAATTTCAATTTTTTTAGCCTAAAATTGACTAAAAGTTTGGCCTTCTCAAACTGGCTTAGGTTGAGTAATAATCTTGGAATTTTTTCCCTTATTGCGTCACATGTCCAGCGCTTCGATGAGGTAGCATCTCTAAATAAATATATATATAACTATTGCTAACCGGTTTATCGTACGATGTGATTTCCAATTTGATACCTAGATGGTTATTACCAGTGTTACCTAACTACTAACTGCCAAAGGAATAAGTTCCTTTAATGAATTGTCCTTGTCTCGCAGCAACTCGAGTGAACGAGCTAGATCCCTGCACTCTTTTAGACTTCGGGTTAGCAGACTGTTCATCTATACTTAAGCGTGAGCGCACGTTGTACTGCACGCACGATGCATACATTTAAATGTTTATCCAAGGCCGTTGCTTACTGACACATCGACATACTACTGTTAATGCATTAATCATAGAACTAGGGCTCGTGTGTCTTATAAAATTTCTCATCTCTAATACCGATAAGATTAGATTTCCACACATTTTGAAACTTTAAAATAACATGAATCATATCTAAATAAATATAAGTTATACGAAATACACACGAAATTGAGTAGTTATAGATTAGGATATTCTCTAAATATAAATATTAGAGATAATTCAACAAATATATTAGTTTTTGTGCATCGAATATTATGCAAGCGGAACAGTACGATTCCTTGCTACGTTGACCTCATTTCTCGGTTGACCTTAATATCATACAGGGTACTCCAAGTCGATCTATAGAGTACCTCTGTTCTATCAAATTTTTTGGAAACTATTATATGTGTAACTACAATCTACTTGTAAATCGTATCAATTTTTTTTTATACCAAAAATCATTAAATTGAATAAAAATACATTTTCATCTTGACTACAATTACATATTTGATTATTTTATATTCTACCGTTTAAAAGTGAGTGGCACGCATTACATGTTTACAGCGTAGTCAATTCTGTAATTTTGTTACGAAAACTATTAAAATATTTAGTAAAATAGGTAAGGAGTCTATTTTAATTTAAAATTTGTTGTTATTTTTAAAATTAATATTTGTGGACATGGTGTTTTTTTTTTTTCAATACACACAATCACTATCTTGATTAATTTAGTAGCTTAAGGAAAACATAACCTTGTTCCTACTCTTGGATAGTACACATTTCCTTTGAATAATGACTTAATTACATAATGTTATTCGATGATTCGATAATTATGTATCTTGCGATAAAGATGTTGAGATATTTTGTGAGCTTGCATTGCCACTGTATGATTTTTCTTCACAATGGATGATAGTGCTGTTGAAACAGAAGTGAAAATTTTATTTTTTGCCAAAGCAAGAGAATTAACAGGAAAAAAAGAATGTTATATTGCTCTTCCACGAAAATTATCGTATACTGATTTAAAAGATAAAGTAATAAGTCGATTTAAGTTAGAAAGTATTCGCGACACTTTAATCTTAGCAGTGAACGAAGAATTTATTTCTTCGGACGCAACCCTGGCACTTTCGGAAAAAGACGAAATTGCTGTTATTCCACCACTTAGCGGAGGTTTGTCCTACTTCCAATGCGAACGTGTTAATTATTTTGTATATAATATACAAATTAATATTACAGTATAAAAAAAATATGTTCCTGGTATTTTTAGGTTAGAATGGATGCTCCGAAAGATTTCGTGAAGTTGCAACAAGAAGAGTTAAATGTTACAGACATAAATAATTTAGTAACAGCTCCTAATTGCGGAGCTATATCAAATTTTATTGGTATTACTAGAAATAATTTTGACGATAAAAAGGTGCCTATCTATTTATGTTTCAATTATACGTCTGAAGATGTCACTCCCTCATATGTTTTTTCAGGTTTTAAAATTAGAGTACGAAGCATATGAACCAATGGCGTTGAAAGAAATGAATAACATATGTTCAAAAATTCGTTCCCAATGGAATGTTCATCATATTGCTATATATCATCGCCTAGGAGAAGTACCGGTATCCAAAGCAAGCGTGGTAATTGGTATTTCGTCTCCTCATAGAGAAGAATCATTGAAAGCTGTCGAATATGCTATCAATGCATTGAAAGCATCAGTTCCAATTTGGAAGAAAGAAGTATACGACACACTAGAGGCTCGATGGAAAGAAAATAGGGAATGTGCCTGGTCAAATAGTAAATAGCATTTTTATATTATGACATAATATACGAAGAAAAGATAGAGAACGGTAACTTAAAGAAGTAATTCTATAAAATTGCATAATTTGTTAAAAAATTTAAATGCATTTGATTTGCATAAAATAAAAATATGTACGCTATGTTTAAGTAACGTGTTGTTGAATTATTGAAAGTTAAAAACAAATTTTATATATTGAAAGTATAAAAATATTAATAAATTGTTGATAACTGTTTTGTAATTTTACGACCATTTACCCACTTTACAATTATCATTTTTAACGATCCAACGAACCTTTATGTAACACGCTTGTATTTATTCATTGATTACTCGTTTTGTGTACTTTATAATGCAGTTGATTTGCAAGAATCAGAAGATATTACGATAGCAAACGATGCAGTAGAAACTGTAATAGAATATGACGGCGAAGAGGAAGAAGAAGAGGAAGAAGAATTTAGAGTGGTAATTGATCCAAATCTTGTTCAAATTCGCGCTACATCGGATGAACTAAGTCATAGAATATCATCTTTTATCGAAAGAAAACGTCAACAAGTTAATATCGTGAACGTACAAGAATTTTGTTGTCACAGGTTGGTCGATGGAACATGCGTAAAAAAATAATATCGAGTTGCTTATGGTATTTTTAATGTCGCATCGTTACATTTTAGAGATCAAAACGAGGAGAATGAAGATTCGTGTGCAAGAGTAGATGCCATTCTTATTAGAAGAAAGGATTCTAAGAGCCATGTTAAAGGTAAAGCAAAATAGTTATACCGATGAACATAAACATTTTTTACGTATTAATTTTTTTAGTGCACAGGGTACTCAATGCATGGGGACCTCAAACGGTTGATCAACATACTTTGCGCAAAGCTACTATGTTTGGAACGTTTCAAACGAACAGTAACTATTCATCTGTATTAGATGAGAGAATCTCAACCACTGAAAGAATTCTTGGAATAAATCGACCTGTTCCGAAAGATGTCTACGAAAGACTTAAACATATCGAAGATCGGATATTGTACTTAGAAGGCATATCTCCCGAATACAAGGATCTTTGGGTAAAATTTTAATTAAATGTTATTAAATATTATTTATTTAACTAATCGTTTAATTTTATCTGTTTTCAGAAGGCAGAGGACATGAATAGTCTTAAAGGAACGTTTAAGCCGGTCAGGAAACGGGTAAGTATCGTATAATATCTTTCAAATTGGATAATTTCATTCGGAAAAAAAACTATTTATTGTAAAAACAATTTTCAGACATATTCCATGGCAGAACTAGATTCAAAATTGCACGAATTAGAAGATAAATATGCTAAAAGAATGAAATAATCTTTAACAGAAATTGTAAAAAGCTGACCATTTTTTAATACATCGTTAAGTTTTTTAAAATAAATAATATATTATTTACATATACAGAAGTTGTAGCGACCAAACTCTTATTACTGTAAAAAATTTGTTAGTACCAATTAATACGCGTTACTGAATCATGGGGCGCGTTAACGCGATTAAATTACCCAAATCCTATTTTTATCGTATAAGGGTACAGACGCGTCGAAAGGTGGGGTTTTACTTTCCTCGACGGATTGTAACTTTTGTTCGGGCAGGTACATTAGTTCGTGTTTCGGTTGATAGAGGCAGTCTTCGTCGTGCTGCCATACGGTATGGCTGCGGTTTGTCGAAGTTTTCTCTTTATCCCGATATAATTTGAAGTAAATTATTAGTAGTAATATGTTATTGGTCCGGAAGTGTAACGAAAACTAGCCGTCCTTTCGAATGTTGGTAAGTACTGTTAGAAAATTTCTTTAAACGCATGCATCTTATTGTGTTTGTCTAGCACGCGGCTAGCACGTTGTCTGCCAGGGTGACAAGCATCCTTTTTCCTCTCAGCTGAGCCGATGGACCGTACAATTTCATCGGTTTTATAGTTTTTTTTTATTTTCATTTGTCTCCATTTATTTTGACACAACGTTTTCTTCGTTTTATAACATTGCGTACCGTGTGGTTGATCGGTGACATTAAGCCGGAAGAATCGGGATTAGGATAAAGAATAAGTGTCCTTAGTTTTCAATGAATTTTTGACTTTTGGCCATCTTGGAGATTTTCGGTCCTCGGAATTATTTTTCGTCCTACGATGTTCGATGACGGATGTACAAATTTCTGACAACGACACCCGCTTCCTTGCTTTACTCGTCGGAAAGCATCGTTTATTTTTACGCGATCTATTTGCGTCCTGGCACATGGGTTTCTTCTAATAATTTTCTTAAATGTTAACGAAATAAGGCGATTCGTTTCTGGCACAGCCATCTAAGCGACAGTGATGACCGTGTAGACAAATTATCGTATTTGCTTTCTTATCAAACAAATATTACTTCGAATCGCTGAATCTTCGAAACAAAGTTTCAAGCGTCGAACCAAATTCGTTTTATTAATTTCGTGTATTTTTTAAATTAAAGAAACGCAATCGTATCCTAAGAATATTGAAACGAACATAAGCGTTAATCGATCTGAAGAAAAAACTACCCTTAAGCCAGTGATGCATCGAGTCAAACGAATAGGTTGCTCCACAACGTACGAGTTTGCTCAAATTTGTAACGCGCGTGCCGTTTCTATTGCGGTGCACTAATAATCGCATCTTTCACTAACGGCGCAGGAAATATGATTATGGAACCGTACGTGATAGCAAGATTTCTATCTTGACTTACGAGCGTGCAATGGTTAAAAGAGAAAATCGTGTCGAGAGCGTTACCAGAACAGAAAGAACGTAATTCGGAAACGTGAAACTCCGGCTTAACGAAGTAACCTTACCGATGTTCTAGCGCCTTTCCTTTTTTTTTTTTTTTCTTTCTGTTCGCTGGGCGAAAACGACTTGTCGTGTAATTGAACGTGTTCGTGGGGGTTTGTCACGGGAAACCCTGCGCGGGAGCGAGGTTACGTTGGAAGCGATTAAAACGACAAACTTGTCGAACTGCTGGACGCCTGACATTGAATTCTCAGCGAAGGTTCACCGTTGAAAGACAGGTTAATCTGTTTGTGCTGTTAAGCGATTCTGATTGAAGCGAAGCGTCGCGAAACGATATATTTGAACGAACTATTGCGGATTTTGCACACCATTTTCATAGATCATAGATTCGATAATTTTCTTAAAATCCAAAGAAAAACAATTGTACGCTGTTTCGAACGATTTATCCGAGCGGATGAAAATCTCTGATCAATTTCTCGATACCTTTTCTCCCAAGAACTCAACTATGACAAAAGTAAATGCCTCGAGGCAGCCAGGAACCTCGTTTACCTTTACCTTAACCCTGCTACGATCCTCAAATTCTTTTCAACCTAAGCGCGCTTTCATTTGACTAAAAAAATTCCCAATTCTGATAAAATATTTAACACAAAATTGAAGAAAGGAAATTTGCATATTGACAATAGATGAATTCTACGATGAATCCTATATCACGTATATGCAATTTCTAATGACGTTGACGTACACGTAGTTTTCTCGAAAATGGTGGTTTCTTGGGAAAGGACGGTGCCAGTTTAAGCGCATTGCAACGAGTAACACGGCATCGTGCAGTTTTTCGTTTATATAGAGCGCAGCTATTGTATAGGCTAATGGGAACATGATTTCTCTTAATCATGGCACGCAAGAATGTACAAATGGCGTAACGCGTTCCACCTAGCTGATGTAAACAGAATTTCAATATTGTTACTAGAATAGATCAGAGCGTATGAACGGATCAGATTAACCCTTGTCTGGACAACGGTAAAAGAAAGCAGATCGATCGAATGAATAAAAAATCGTAAAAATTTATAATTTTCTTTTTTTTTCTTGCCAAAACAACACTTTAAACTTTTACATTGGTCCTGTGAAACTTGGAAAAGTTTAGGCGTGCAAAGGGTTAATAATTTGTTATGTTCTCGCGAACATGTATCGCGAAACCGCTCCGGATGCCCGTTGTTTAGAAAATTCGACTTACGATTTACGCTTTCGAAATAAAGATTTATCGCAACACCCGGCTATCTCGGTTGTTCGATCGTCGCGAACATTTTAGTTGTCCGCATAAGGGTTAAAGCTTGTCGCAGACGAGCAGGTTTTGTCGCGCGACAATTTCCCGCGCGTTTCAAAAGTACCCTACTTTAAATTATACGAGGAAGCGCAGACGAGCGACCGCGACCGCTGTTCAGTAATGTCCCATGCTCTGTGCGACAAACTCACTCGTCTGTATCGAGCCTAAAACGATACAAATTTGTTTGTAGCTACTATCGTCTAACGCGCAACACCTAAGCCGAAGCCACTTTTATTTTCTTTCGGTGAGTTGATTTACTTTTTCTTCGATTTCCACGCGAACCTGTTTCAGACTTGTAATTGGATATGATTCAGCGCGGATAATGAAAAGAAAGTTATTTCCGAGATCATTATCGTTCAAACGTCGAAACATGTAATCGTCATTTACCAAGTTAATGTTATTAATTTAATCCGTTCGTGTTAGGTCATCCATAATATATGAATTATTTTATCGCGGTGCTAGAGAAAAGTTTAACTAATTTTAAAACGTTACTTTGCTTCTGTAGTTTAAGATTGCGTATATCTGGTATAATGTACCGATACGATCAATTGTGATACCAACTTTCGTTTATTCTTCTTTTTATGCCTGTGAAAAATATCTATGACGAAGCAATCTCGAAATTTCATCTTATCGCGAAAAATGATGATACGTACGTGGCTTCCGAGTTACTTCGTTACGTGTTTACTGCACGTTCAAAGTGACTTTGTGGGTCGTCGAACTAAAAAAAACAAGTGTTATCCTCCGGCATAGAAAAAAAAAAATGTAAAACGTTGCGAACCAAACACTCTCGTACAAACATGTTCCTATCACAATTCACGATTCCTATATAAAGAGAACAAAGCGGTAGACGAAAAGACTTATTCAAAGGGTTAACCGTTCCGCTTTGAATATACGAAGCTTGAAAGCTTAATGCCTTATTTCGCCGGGGGAAAGGCTTTTAATCCTGGTACGGTCTTCGAACCTTATTCGTCCCAATCGTGTTCTCATTTCTTTGAAAAAAGTTTCTTAATCTTGCGAAATGCAAGATCTTCGATATACGATTAAAAGTAAAGAAAAAAAAATTATTTAAAACAGGTGAAACACGATTGAGTCGAAAAAGGTCTAACAGTAAGAGCCATAGAAAGGTTAAAGACGATAAAAATTCAGCTCTCACGTTCCTCTTTTCTTGTATCGTACAGACACTCGAGAAACGATAATCATGATCGCGCGAAATTGCGATTGATACGCGAAAATGATCTATCGAGCGAAACCACAGGGAGTACAGTTAATTGTCCATCGTGAGAAGCATAATTTCGCGATGTCCTCGGATCGATGATGCAACGAGAAACAAGTACCGTTCGTTACTTCCGGGCCAGTCGATGGTCAAACCAAGAGGAGTCGACCGGTAAAGGCCGTTTACACGGTTCTCGTTGCGGGGTACTTTGTTATTCGATGAAGGAGCTATCGGAAATACCTGTTGGTAGCCTGGTGAATGAGTGGGAGGATTATGTCTATATCGTGTGGCTTGCCGTGATCGCTACGGCCACGATCAGGATGCACCGCATTTGCATAGATAACCCCTAAGTTCCAAAGCGCCCGTTCCTTCGCAATCGTGATTCGGCTATTTCGCGTGTGATCGATATTATATTGTTCGAGGTGGTCGTGAAAGGAGCCAGTCAGACGAATTAAGGTAGAAACATTTTTTTCTCTTTTACCTTCTTCCTCTGTGGACGGAGTAATTTGTTCGTTGGAGATTTTTGTCGGGGCATGAAGAACAATTGGTATTCTTGTTTCTCTTTCAAGTAAAGATAGGTGTTTTATGAGCGAAGTTACAGTTACACTTTGAAACATTGTTCGTTCTTTATAGTTCTGTTTTGAACGTACGATATAATTGCATTATCTTCGCAATTCATCCAATAATGGCTCAAAGAAAAATCAAACTATTAGTCATCTACCAGTTATTCAGTTATCCAGTAGCTTTGGCAAAAAGTGTCAAAGCCTTCAATTATCTATATTTATACCGAAGCATAGGAAATCGATGATTCATATAATAGCCGGTAGAAATTACGACAGATTCGCAAACGGTTGGTTTGAAAGTCTTCGCAATGAGCAATGCCTTTTAATCGAGGAACTGTAGTATTTTTACAGGAACGTATATCGTGCTGGAAATGATTGCCAGTCTAATCCTTGCAATTCGTGGAACGACCGTTCCGGTCGGTTAGCCGCTTTTAAAGAATTCGATTTGATCGATTTGTTCGTAGAACGCTGATTTAATAGTGCAACGCGACATTCGGTGGTTTGATTAACGTTGTTTTCCGCAAACACCTGTAGCCTGACCAGCAACACCCACGGTTAATCCTTCTGCGCTTACAATTTTGGATGTAATTACATCTACTCGATGAAGATTCTGTTTCAAAGAATCAATCGTCTTTTGCTATAATTCTATCTCCTTATATAATTTAAAGAAATTCTTTTTTCATTCATATATCGTATCTTCGTATCGGTGATCCTATAGCGTTGCAGCTTAAAGAAAGAAAAAAAAACAGCAATCGTTGAATTTCATCCCACATTCCAAACAAGCTTCTCAACTTGCCAGTTAATTCTGTACCGTTTATTTTTTATTTCACCGGTAAAACTGGTAAGCTTTCAATGGGAACTCAGAATACACTGCAGACTTGGCAGGCGGCGGACCAAAAAGGATATGCTTCGAAAAGCCAAGCTTCGGGAGCGATACGGGTTTCGAAAGTGTTCGGATTCGTCTGATTCAACCGCGGTAAAGCAAAATGACGAAGGTTTACCAGCGTTCAGCAAAAGCTGAACTTTCCATCTCCGTTTTTTACTGGTTTTTTTTTTCAACAACCGAGCCTCCCCTCGGTGTTATCGCATCATTACCGAGCGGAGCACAGCTTGCACCTCTTCGCAACTTAATTGTGCGCCCGTTGGTAGCTAATTGCGTCGTTCGTCCGGCATTTAAACACGCGTTACCCATTTCCCTTCGGGAACGTAAATTTTTAGGTCACGCCTTTATCGATCCGGAAGTTGAAAGCGTACTTACGCTCGACCTACACTTCCTCCCTTATTTACTTTATCCCGAAAGGTGGTACGGGATCTTGGTCGATCCGAATTTATTGGAGCGCGAGGATCGCCGAATGGAAAAGGCCGTTGGATTAACGGGCTACGTATTGTACAAGGATTTGCTGTATCGCGAGCAGAGATAGGGTATTAAAAAGTGAAATGAATGAAAATTATATAAAAAATTATACGATCGAAATTTAATCGCGTCAGAATGATTTGCAACGACACTTGTTATAATTGGAATTAACGTAGGTTGTTTGTTGTAACTACTCGTGGCTCGTTAACCATTTCGATGCGTGCACGGTTGCACGGATAACCGGAGAAAATGCAAGGAAAAAAAGTCGTACGCGTTCCAACGAACGAAACCACGTCTTGATCCGAGCTTTTCTGTATGCGAACAATACGCGTGTCGTTCGAACGTTTCCGTGTGCACACCGGAAATCGAAAATCAGTCCAATCGATACGTCTCTCTTCTCTTTGCTCCGAACGCGAGGGAAATACTGCGGGCTAAGACTAGCCGCAGTCTACTTGACTAACCAATCCAACGTGTTTGACGATTGACTGTCTATTGTATTAAAATGGGGATCGGAAAATTAATAGACAAATGAATTGATGTGCAACTCTAACTAATTTTCGTGTAACTCTGTGGAATCACAAGAGTTTCAGGATATTTAAGAAGGCTCGTATAATGGAGGAAGATTCGATTGCTCGATCTTCTCGGTTCAATCAGATTTCTCGTTTCTGAAAATACCTTGGGTGGTGGTTACTTTTAATAAACGGAAGTCTACGTTTACGCTCGTTACTGTTAAGAAATTGCTATCTTTAGGAGCTGCGTGTTTCACGACTCGCATCCTGAAATCGCGCCGGAACATCCGCAAATTACCTGTAAAATATTATTGTGGAACGCGCGTATACACGTTCGATAAACCGTGGCTATTAGCTGGCGTACCAGCGATACTGGCAGGTTCTATGCAAATGATTATAGAACAGGAAACTTCGGGTCGACGAACCAAAATCGCCAACATTTTACCGGAACTTGTTATACCGTTTGCGTAATGAAAATCGATCGGTATTCTCGTTGGGGAAGGATCGCGTGTCTCGTGAATTTGGGGAAAGTTTGATTTTAATTACCTGTCGAAAATGGAGACTAACAACTCCCATTAATAGGGATTCTTGCACCGCTAACAATTCACTTAATTGAATAGACCCAGTCACTCAAGTATACACGTACGAGCGTAAAATTTTTTTTTATCTTCAAATCAATCGACCCTTGGGAATCGCGAATCAAAGAGTCAATCGATCGAGACTTAATCGCGACGAGATTTTTCCACGCGAAGCATCGTGAAAAAAGCCACCTTTTTTCATAGCTCTGTCCTCCCCTCCAATTTTTAATGACGTACTTACATCGTAATCGGTTTCAATTAAGCCGGTCGTGCAATTATTGACGATACGTCTAGCTCTTTATTCGGAACTCATTAACCTCGCATTAACGCCCCGAGCTTTCCATTTGATTTACCGTTTAAAGCTCACGGAAGCTTATCCTCGTGTCGGCTGGCATTTGCATACGGATCGACCCACATAGATCGCCTCGAGATTACTCTGGCCCAAGATCAAGCAACGATTAAGTAAAAAAAAGAAAAAAAAAGAAAAAGAAAAAGAACTACTGTTCTCCGCGAGGCAACAAAATACACGTATCTACATATGTATCTTTATAGAGTACAGATTTGCATAGAGTACACGTTTATTCTGGAACGAGTATCGTAAAATCGCGTGAATATGCTTTCGCGTTTCTGTACAACCTTTGTACAAACTCTGTTTAAACTTTACGCTACGTTATGTATCGTTCGAACACCACACGAGGCATCGTAGGAACGATCCGAGCTAATGGTAAAAGTATTTTCTTGATCAGGTGTTCCTTCTGTCGGTGATAGAGAGCTTATGAATCGGTCGATTCGCGTCGATCAGCAGAATATCGTTGTGGAGGTAGCTGATCAGGGCCGTGTAAACGCGATCTGTCCGTTTCGTGACAAAGTAGTACAAGGGCGCCCAACTTTTCGCGGTGATATACATCGAGCAGATCGTTTCGCGATCGGACTCGTTGATCTGTCTGGCGTGCTTGATGAACGTGCAGAATTGAGATTTTGTTGCTGGCGTGTAAACGGACCTGAGCCGTGGTCCCATCTCGCCCAACAGTCGATAGAACTTCCGGCCGCGAAATCTGCTGCCTAGTATATTGATCGTGTGCAAATTACGGCACCTCTCCAGTATGCGAATCAGGTAGCTCGAGCGTAGGTACAATTTCGACGTGGAACCTGTGGGAGAAAGTTTGCTGTTCGATGATCGGTCGTGATAGCGACGTTATCGTTGTTTTCGACGATCGTACAGGCGTACAGATTTCTAGTCACGCGTTTTTCTGTTAATTTTCTATTTTAAGACCTTCCTTGGTTTTATTCGTACGTCGGAACGTATGGAGATATATGCAAAACGCACTGGCTACGTTTTCGCACCGGACTTCGTTAGTCATTGAAATAGCATGCAAATACGGTGGATGGTAATTACCGCGTTGACGTTGTTGCTTAGAAATTAATTGTCGCGGTATCGATTAGCAACGAGGAACGCAGTGGTCGGTAGAATGTTAAGAAAAAGCTGACTGTGAAAAATGTGCATTGCATTTCGTATTTCTTCCTACGTGCGAGGAATTCGTATAGATCTTAAGACGATGGTTAATTTTAATTAATTGTTTCAATTGATCGTGAAAAAGAGGCGTGTAATCTATCTCGACGATCATTTCGTGCTCATCCTCCCCCTCTGCACTGCAGATGAATGCAATGAAACGTGTTTGGAATACTAATTGCGCCAAAGCCGCGGTAAACACGGTTGCCAGGTGAAACAGTGCATCCTCTGTGTGAATCATACGCGAACACCCCGCGAATCGATAGAAATTTTCTGCCTTTTGTGTCCGCGTGATAACGTAGCCGAGGTAAAAAGAAGAAAAAGAGTCGACGACATGCACGACAAGCGAATAGAGGTCTGAAAGCATGGTTCGCAACGAGAACTCGGTAAAAGAAGCCTGTGATGCACCATTAAGAAATGGTAACCACCACAGACGCGTTCTTTTTCTTGTTTGACACACGGCCAAACTATTTTTCCTTTCTCTATTATTCCATTTTCCGTTCGTATCTTTCTCTTTCATCATTTTTACCGTTTCTGCGACAACGGACTCGGCATATCTGACGAGACACGCGATAGAGAAAAAAAGGGAAACGAGAGCGGGAAAGAGGAAGAGAGAGAAAGAGACAAAGAGGAGAAAACGGGATAAAAAGAATCGAGTCGGGCAGAGTTTTTTGAACTCGCGCCAAAGGTCCTCCTCGCTTAGCTTTGTCAATACTACTCTGCGAGATGAAAGAAAAAAAAAAAGGGAGCAAAAAAAAAGTAAAGATTCAATTAGAAGAAAATAAGCAGACTAGTTATGGAGATAATAGAACCTGTGCAATTAGTAATATGCAGTTCCTCCAAGTGTTTGTTCGACAATGAGAGTTGCCGCAGGATTTCGTCGGAATCTGCTCTGGCGCTTATGCTAAGCTTCTTCAGCAGTGGCATCCTCTTCAGCTCCTCGATCGCCTCAGCTGTGTCTTGTTCGTTGTTTGTCACCTAAGAATAGAAATAGAAATCTATTAGACGTTTCTTTCGAACCGTAACTTTCTCTTTGGACTTTTATCGGGGAATCGAGGCGATCGCGTACCTCGTAAGTTCGCCATAGAAACGGGTCGTAAGCGAGTCGGTTGAAAAGAACGGAAACGAGACTGACGGCGTAAAGGTCCTTGTAAGAGAGATAGGAGAAAATTTCGCAGATGATTTCCACTGGTAAGGACGCGATTCCTGTGGTCGGAAACGATGTCGGATCGACGGTTTGAGCATCACACTTGTTACCGATCCTGGCACGCTTCCTAATGGGCTTCGGAGTAATTGCAAGCTCGTCCATTCTCGTTGCGTTTCCATTTCTAGCATTGGTACGCGCGCGTGTTGTCACATTCTCTCTCGATAAATTGTCGTGCGTTAATTTCTCCAGACACGATGATCGATAACTACTGTTTATAACTATTTCTTTTTATGGGGGTTACTGCATTAAGACGTCGTGTGAAAAGACTAGGAATTTTGACATCTGTCAGATCCATCCTTCGCTTTTGTTTTGTCCAACGATATTTTACGGCTATCGAGTCGCCTTGTTCTTTTTTATCATCTTTTCGTTCGTAACACTTGCTGCCGAAAATTAAATCTTTCAAAATAAATTGTAATATTTCGATAATCAAGTATGGACGATCTTTGCTTAGTTGGATCGAACGATTAAAATAAATATCCGTCCTCGTTGTTATGCGTATCACGCCGATCACGAAAATCATGATTATGACTCATGCATCGACCATTCGTCTGTCACCTGCTTTTCATTCCGGTTAATAGCAAGGGGTACCGTAACGATGCAATAAATTCTGCTTTTTTCGGTAAGGACCCTCGAGTACGTGCGTGTTTCTAACGACTGTATGTCGTGCGTAAGGGTTCAAAGAATTCCTCTTTGACGATAGCGCTCATTTTAAAGTCATGTTACTTTTTACTTGCAACGTTGGTGAATCGTTGCACGGATTATTAATATTAACTCTTAAAAGACGAAAGGCTTCGCGTAAGGTTTCTCTTATCGTTATATGTATTTAACTGTAAACGCTCGCTAAAGACTCGCTAAAGACTCGCTAAAGGCAGATATTTAAAAGTATATACAGAGGCGGTAGTTATTCGAAGAGATATCTCAGCGATCGCTAGCTCGTTAAATAATGAACGAGCGTATTTATAAAGCGATGGGTAAAGAATATTTTATATTCGAAGAAAGATCGATGGCATTGGAATATTTCATAGATACTATTCGATGATGTCTGAACACGTTATTTTTCAAAACAGCCCTCAAAGACAAGGATGAAAAATACTTTTTATGAAATTAATAGTTTCCCAAATATCGAGCAAAATATATTTTTCATCTCTAACTTTGAGGTCTGTTTTCATCTTTTAAATACAACAGATGATTACAGATAAAAAAGAAAGAAAAAAAATATTTTTTTGAATACCATCCCACACGTAAATTTCATTAAAATCAACGTCCCTTGTAAGTCACGCAATTTGCCNGTAATAGTTTCCCAAATATCGAGCAAAATATATTTTTCATCTCTAACTTTGAGGTCTGTTTTCATCTTTTAAATACAACAGATGATTGCAGATAAAAAAGAAAGAAAAAAAATATTTTTTTGAATACCATCCCACACGTAAATTTCATTAAAATCAACGTCCCTTGTAAGTCACGCAATTTGCCAAATAGTCGCGATGTCGAGTACGCTCGACATCGTTTCGTCTTTAATTTTCTTTCATAGCGCACCTTGATCCGATTACCTACATAAACTTAGCAAGTCTGGCAAGAGTCAAGGTGCAGCTACATCGCGGTTATATTTGTTGCCCATTAACATTCCAGCGGCAGAAGAGCAAAGTGCATGGTAACGTAGACTTAAAGATCGATCGTCTGTCTATAAGCACGAAACTTTACGCGGATCGGTGTAATGAGCGTAATTTTTTTTTTATCAAGGTACAGCCTTACATGTCGCGTTACGAGTAATATTTCGTTCGACGAGTTTGTTTTGAAAAAAAAGTTATAAGATAAGGTTAATAAACTATTCATACGGAATGTATACCGGTCGCCCTTTCGACTCGCGAGTTTATCCATTCTGTCGGCTTACTGAATGTCAGCGGACGCGACGGTAAAAGTTTGTCCTATTGGTTTTCGCGCTTGTTCCCACACAAGTTATCGGCGTTTCTGTCGATGCACACGTTGACACGTTAGACGATTGTGCGGAACGAAACAATGAGAAAAACACGCGAACCACGCCGAACACTAATGTTCCTCTCGTTAACGATGAATACCCTATCTTTTTTACGCGTCGCTAACAAGACTGACATTATCAACCGTGACACGGTTGAGAAAGTTTCCTATTCAATTTCGTGCTCTTCGAATGACAATGTCGCGTTATGGATCGACAGAGTTACGATTGAAAATAAAACAGATTGTTGAAATGGTTTATCTTGAGTATCTGTATATGGATGTGAAAAAAGTAATGTTTTTTTTTCGAAATTTAAAATATTCTCATTTTAAAATTACAGATAAATTATGCTGTCTCTGAAGATCAACTCCACTGGAAAGCTGGAAGGGAAGCGACCGAAGGAACTAATGTCGTCTTCCAGTCTTTCCGGTATGTCACAATTATCAAACAGCAGCGAGGAAACCTTGGAGCCTCTTGTACATAAGCCGCACAAATCGGAAACAACGGAAAGGTAAATTGTTTAAAGGTTGAAACATTTGTTCTGTTAAAAAACAGCTATCAATTCTGTTCAAAATATGACGCGTAATCTAATTAAATTCCCTTAACTGTGAGCATTCTATTTCACTATATTCTATTTTTAGACTGTTTTAAATAAAATACACGTTTTTGGTTAAACGAAATAAATGACGATGAAAGAATAAAAGTATTCGTTAACCCAGTTCGTGGAGACTGAAATCGAAGTATAAAAAATTCATGCGATTTCTTTTTTACCGACGTGTGATAAGTTTGATGGCGCTATGTCGCGGGAGCAAAATTTTTACGGAATACATTTCAGAGGTCGCATTCTCCATTTTAAATATTTTAAATATCGTGCGTTGAGCAGTGTATATTTCTTAAATTATAAACGTGTGCAGCGGTTTGTAAAATATATTTCACAGCACAACGAAGAATGTGAGTCCCCAATACAACGAATGGCTGTTAAGTGGACCAAGTGGGAATAAGTCTATTTTGCGTTTCAAGTGAGTTGGAGTTTTTTTTTTTACACTATATGTTACATGTATAGTATGTAACATTTGTTACAAGATATATATAATTATTGTTACTTTTCATTATTTTATAGATGTTCCGCATTAGCAACTCCACCGGAAGAACCACCCGCGAAAAAATTGCACATGACGTACAAAATTTTTCAAACGGACACTAAACTTATCAATCTCTTGTTACAATCACACGGCTTATCGGAGGTAAGTTCGAACAATTCGAATGTGTTTTTAAAGAATTTTTTATTGTAATTCTGTATGAATACGTAAGAAGTTCAAATCATTCGTTATGATATAAATCAATTTTTTTTTTTTTTTCTTTTTCTTTCAATTTGAAGTATTTATTAATATACAACTGAAAATAATAACACAGCTTATATTTAAATCAGATTTCATTTTCTTTAGACGTTTATTATGTCACTTTTTTACTGGCAGTATTTTTTTCGATGAAATTTTGAACTCACCAATTACACTTTATAGCGTAAGAAATCATACATTCTGATTTACTTGTTAATAGCATTATCGTAAAGTAAGTTTCTATAACATGGTATAGCGATATAGTTTTTTTTTTTATTTAATGTTTAGTATGTTACTATTGAATATTATTTCAGTATTTATAATTGTAACAAAGTATGTAATTATACAAGCAAATCAATTCTGAAGTCATTAAATCAAGCAGAGATATATGTTTTACAACATGATAAAATGACCGATTACTGTTACTAGTTTCGTTTAAATTTATATCCATTTAATTATATACTAAACGTTTCTTTGCGTTTATTCAAATATAAATTGTCTTATATTTATTAAGATAATTTTTAATACTGACAATTTTACAGTCTACTAAAACATAACAGATTTATACAGCAGTTAATTATGTCATGGACAGGATTTTAAAAGAGCTGCTTTTATTAGTATAGCAAGTTAAAGAAAAAAAAATTGGTTACTGGATACAGTTACCGCAGAACCAATGTGCTCCTGGACATAAATCTACGTCCAAATTTGCACGAGTTAACGTGGTTCTTAACATCCTTACACCTTCGCAATCTAAGCCCCAATTTGCCAAATTTCCGATCTTTCTCAGTCTTTTACAATTTTTAAACATATTCAGCACAGTAGTTGCGGATACTTTACTGGCCTCGTATATATAAAAACATGTTAGGTTTTGTACTAAACTATTTTCACATCTGTCGGACTTTCGTGAATTTCTGTGTTTAGTTGATGCATTCAATAATTTTTCTATGTGTTCATTTGTGAGATCGAAACAGCTATGAACATGCAATGCTGTTAACTCTGGTGCGAGTAAAAGAATTTTCGTAATAGCAACAGCATTTACTATGCGCCCTAATTGAATTTTTTTCAGATATTTCAATGGAGGAGGATCAGCTCCTTCCGTCCAAATTATGTTTGATCCGTCATTGGTAAATGTTCTAAGATTAGAACAACTACTAAAAATTTCTTTTAAATTGACTTGAATAGGATTTTCATTCTGAGTTATTCTGAGATTAAGTTCCCGTAGATTATGACCGTTAGTGCGAAGATAATCGTAAAAACCATCCAACCATTCTCTTTGAGGTGGTATACTGTGCACACTCAATGAAGTAATATAGGGAAATAGTCTTAAAGCTTCGGGTGGATGATGAGGCTCTGAGATGTATAGTTTTTCTACTTTTGGACATGCTTGTGCCAAAAGTTCCAAACGAACCGGTGTTGTTCTACAACTTCTTGCTTGAGTTAGACTGAACGGAGTTTTAAATCCAATAAGTCCTTTATTCATGATTTCCACTACTCTTCCCATGTGACTATATTCCGCTAATGATTCCAACTTTGGAACATGTACCAATGCCATAAGTACTCCTGCACTGGTTACACCAGTGTTAGCAACGTTAAGTACTCTGAGCGTATCGCAGAGAAAATTTCTGCTTTCATAGTATTCCAACAACACCCCTTGCTTTTCCTTCTTCTCTGATTTAGAATTTTTAATTTTTAATTTTGAAAGCAGCGTTTTTAAACGAGACCAACTAGTAGGTTCATGCATTGCAGGATGAGGTACCTTGTCCCTAAGTTCTATTTGTAACAGTAATTGCTTCAATCCTACATCTGTTACTTGTCTCGAACAAGCTACGTCCAGATGCACAAGTTTTGGACAAGCTTTTCCCACCACTTGAAGCACTGCATCACTGGCTATATTACGCAAAGTTAAACTCATCAGATTTTTCATATTTAAAAGAGCAGATCTCAATAATTTGCAGTCCAATCTTAATAAAGCAGAACGGGCCAACTCCAAAGATTCAAGTCCAATTCCTTCTGATGCAAGCAGCCTTAATAACGATGTCTGATGGCTACATCCATAGTAGCAACACAGATTCACTTTCAACTGCTTTATATCGTGTCCAAGAAGAAGGGCTAATAGATATAGAGGAGCTGGGCCAGATATTAAAGTTGATCCATCCGATGCAGGTCCATATAACATTTTTGAAGTTTCTTCTATAACTTGAGACCTCAAACGTGCTGGCAAGGCATTGATATAATAAGGTCTAATTGTCTGCTTCGCGTACGCCAACACTTGTGCAGCGGATGATTCTTGTGAAAGCACCTGCAGCTTTCGGCACGTCCCGTCGAGCTGTTGACACACGCGTCCCAAACTAAGCCCTTCTAGGGAATTAGGCTGACGGTGGCCAGGCATCTTCTCTTGTTCATTCACTGTAATATGTGATATATCGATTAGTATACTATAATAATACAGCAGCAGCACTAATATTTACACTACGAGTTACAGAAAATTAATAGAAATTGCACTCTTAATTGCGATATTTGTTTAAAAAAAGAAAAAAGAAATCAAATATATTTTTCATCGGGTATTATGGAGTTCTTTAATCATAAAAATTAGGAATTCAAATAACCTTAGTTCAAAATATGCGCACATGTTATTAAAAAAGATATACGTATTTAAAATTATGCGTACGTGATCAGTGGACGAAAGAAGATTGATGGTATGATTTGGAGGTTAACTATGTTTGAAACGTGATATAGTGACCATTTTTATACGAGTTTTCTTTTTTACATTCGACCATGAATATTACTAATATATTATCATAATAATGTTAATTGGAAGAAGTGTACTAAGTAAACAACTTTCCTGTATAATTTATTAGCAGTGAAAAATTCTTGCTACTATCCCAAGTTTCGCGACAGAACGCGCCGACGCTTTTTCTCTCAGTTGTTTCGCTATTGTCTTTTGAAATTGNTTATGATTTGGAGGTTAACTACGTTTGAAACGCGATATAGTGACCATTTTTATACGAGTTTTCTTTTTTACATTCGACCATGAATATTACTAATATATTATCATAATAATGTTAATTGGAAGAAGTGTACTAAGTAAACAACTTTCCTGTATAATTTATTAGCAGTGAAAAATTCTTGCTACTATCCCAAGTTTCGCGACAGAACGCGCCGACGCTTTTTCTCTCAGTTGTTTCGCTATTGTCTTTTGAAATTGTCATTCAGAATTCGCAAAGAATTCATCAATGAATTTTTTATTCTTTCATAAATCCGACCGTTGCCAGGAATATAAAAAATATTTCTATATCTTGTTTCATTGTTATTACTATTTTTGTTGAAAAGGATAAATGAATATATATCTTTAATCGTCGGTTTATTTTTTATTTTTAAATTCGAATGAAAGAAAATATTATTGCAATAACGAAATTGAAACAAGTCATTAAATACAAAGTATATCCGAAATATTGATAAACTTGCGACGAAAAAAGAATGCCTTGACATTTACAAATTGAGAAGCAAATTTATACTTTCTCGTTTCTTTTCTTTTTTAATATTCTAATCAGTGCTCCTTTGATCGAATACTAAATCAAAAATAATGTTTTGCAGATTTTTCGTTTACTTAAAAAAAAGAAAAGAAAAAAAAAAGAAATACTCCATATTCCTGTTAGGTTTGTCAAGTTCGACGAAGTGTGTTTGTATGCACAATACACGTGTTCGTTTCTCCTTCGAGATTTTATGTGTCACGATAGATCAATTAGAGAAACTAGGAAACGTGCTCAAAAGGTGTCTCATTCTAACGATGTTGCGCCGTAGTGACTCGTTGAACTTTATATGCACACACTCTTCACATATCGTGAACAAATTGATGAAACACTCGTTACTTTCGAGTCTTTGCTCTACGTCGTTGACTTTTTTCTGTCTCGATAAAAGGAGGAATGTTAATTCATTACCTAACGCGTCCTACGTAATCTCATAGTTGCGTAAAAAGAACCGTAATTGACTAAATTGTACGTATCCATAATTTATTGGGTATCCTTTATAAATCATTGAAATTGTATTAAACCTCGTAACGAGCGACATTTTTTCTACATCGCATAAGATAGAACACGAGTTTAATTCGAATTTTAATCAGATTTTCGATGCATAAAATCACATAGAACCGTACAATTAAATAGATCGACGACAAAACGACTTCTGCAGTAATCTTCTTTTTTCCTTTTTTATCGTACAATATGTGTTTATTACCATCGATTTCTATTCCCTGCACAAACGTTTGCCTAGCCAGGCATCGAGGATCTGTTGCGAGAGTGATAGAAAAGTGGCATCGATGCCCGCTATAATTGCGAAAACATTGCTGGAGAACGGTTCGCGAGGAGCGAAGTTTCGTGCGACCTCTTGTTAATTAACTAGCGCCTCGTGTACTGTAATGTAATTTCGCGAGTCGCCATGGATAACAATCTACGTGAACACGTGAACGAGATCCGAGGAAATGCGACACGGAATTTATGGAATAAATATTAAAAAGAAATAATAAAAAAAGAGGAACGGGAAAGAACAGTATGCTAATATTACCTTCATGAAAGAACATCGGTATCAAATGGAGGTAAAAATCTAAATTGAATTGAACTTAAACTTGACCCTGACCTAGCTTTTGTGTAACGCTAACCACGTGGAGCAAGAAGACATCGTTAGGCTGGAAATAGAAATAATTACAGAAGGATTGAAGCGTAGGCAAATCGTACTCGATAGCGATTAGATAATACCTAAGGTTGAATTATTGAAATCCAATAAGTTTCCACCGATTCGTTTTCTTATTATTGCGTCGCAGGTCGCGTGTTACAACGGTAGGAATAAAATTTTCAACGTGTCAATTTTGATCGCAGAGATCAATCGGTGACAGCCTTCCAAACTTATAAATCCACGTGGTGCATCTAACACGGTGAACATCGAAATCCGAACAATATGTAAACGCGGTGAGCACCGCAAATCCGTCCATACGTTCGGTTACATAAAGGCAAACACAACCGAATCCGACACAACTCTGCGACACTTTCACTGGACCATTTTTTTCGTTCAGTCTACTTGCGAGCAATCGACGCTACTTTCTAGTAACGGTATTAAAACACTTGATACACGGTGCTCACGTTTCTACGCCGCTCAAAATAATTAGGGGATCACCTGATCGAACCAGGTGACCGATACTTTGAACGTTATTCGTTTCTTTTTGTAGAACGTACGTTTGAAAACAATTTTCGTGGCATTAAGTTATTCATATTTGGGCAATTTTTTGATTACGACGTTCTTTAATTAGTTTGTTCATCGTGCTACTCTTTGAACAGTGACTCGAGATACACCGAGTGTATGCTACCCACGTGTCGATGCGTCAACGAGAATTCAACGATCAAAACAAAGCTTCCAACTCCTTCAGCTACAGGTAGTAGGTTCCCAAAGAAGCAAGCTCGACTGTCCTATCGTAAAGAAGCACGTCGAGCGTTTGTTTCCAACGAATCTTTTCCGATCGGTACCACGGCTAATCCTTTTCCATTTCGCATCAGCCGATTTAAATTAATTGAGTTTAATACGCGTTAAACAGGTACAAGTCTTTTAAAAACAGCTCGAAGTTCCTGGCGTACACTCAACTTGAACCGAACCCCTTAATTTATCGAACAGATTCAAATGAAACGAAACTTAACCAGATACCAACGAAACTGGAGTAAAAAATCGAGAAGGAAACACGAAGAAATAAGCGAAACGTCTTCTTTGCAACGGTATCGGAACTATCGCGCTCGTCACCCTTAAAGTATCATAATTCAAGGAAGACAGAAGGAAACAGATAAGTCTGAACTCCAAAATATCGATCGGAATTTCTCGTTTACCCTTCGTTCACACGATTTTTTGCGAAAATCGAGCGCCATTTTCGAGATTAGGCGTTAGTATAAGGGAAAATGAAGATAGAGTCTGGTTGGGTTAGCAATACGAAGAAACGTTGGGTGATCGCAAAGGAAAAGGAAAGAAGAAGAGGGTGTATCGTGGCGTCAGGTGCCTACCTTGAAACAAGCAAGTCCCCTACGGGTGTCTCCTGAGCGGCGGCTCGTGCTAGACTGCCACCGCCACGAAATCGCATGCGTCCGCTGGTTGAGGCGGACTCGGCTTGCGACCTCGTCATCCGGCTTTCTGCTTGCCCACCACACGGCGCCACGCTTCTCCGTCCATTCCGGGGCCGAGTGGCAAAGCTGTATGCTCTCGGTCCCCCATCGTTCGAGAGTTGCCTTAAAATATGCTACTTTATTTATTTACCGACGCACCGAACAACGATTACAGGATATCTGGCGGAGGCGCGCGTTATACCCTACGATATGCTCCGCGTTATCGGTAAAAAGAACGATTTCCCGAAGGAAAACACGTCGTAATCTCTTCGTAACCTTTTCGCTTTCTGACATTGTACGATTAGTGTGAAATTGTGTTGAGATTAACATTGGAGCTGTATTGGAAAAAAGAAGAGAAAAAGTATTTATTTATCGCATGAAATGCAATTTTATGCCAATGAATAGTTTCTGTAAGTAATTTCTATGTTAATCGTTGCTGAAACCACTGCAATTTGTAGCCGATGATTGGAAAGCGCGTTAATTGCCAGTCATTCGCCTTTGCATCGCGGGTCATCGAGCGGGCTCGTCTCGACGCTTCTTCCGAAGCGTTGCACCCAACGTCGATCGTGATCGTTCGATCCGAATCGATTGCTTATCAATTGAAGCATACGTGCTTTGGAACGTGTTTCCCTACTGCTACAGCAACTTTGTTGGCTCCGGAAACCTCTTTGCACGTGTACGAGGATGTAAATTATGCGTATAAAAATTGAATGCGAATAGATAGAAAAATAAGAAGTTGTTTGGATGGAATATCTCGCGAGATATCTCGATGTTAATTTTTTCTTACGCTACTTTGTACCGATTAACTCCTTTATACTAATTACATAATAAAAGCTCGAGAACTCCCGATGCTGTGTTGCGAATTTGAGGACCGTCGCGAACTCAATATTATTCTGGTCTCAAAAGCTCAGGTGCCATTGAAATATTTTTGGCGTATCGAGGTTGTAGGGCGTCTCGATATATCAGGGCTCAAAAGCTCGGGAATTATTCGACTATTTCGGGATTTGGTAGCGAGGTCTTTCAGCTCTCACGAGCCACTATAGTATTTTTATTCGTTTACAATCCAAAGGGACCGAATTTGTTTCTCGTGCCTCTTCGAGTTTCAAATGTTCCGTTACCACTTTCAATTTCATTTACCCAGGTATAGTTGGTGCAAAGAATATAACGAGACCGTGAACTAATCTCTTCGGTGTCAAAACTGCACAGCTCTTCGGTAGCCAGAATGGTTATAAAAACCTATTTTTTCCTATACGTGTTACTTCTGTACATTTATTCCATCTTTACACATTTTTTGGAAAATAATAAATTATATATGCCTGAAGTTTTCCCTCGCTTTTTTCCAAGGAACGAAGAGTCGAGTTGGAGACATCCCAATTGCTCTTTCTTATCGTTTTTTAACAGAGCATTCGTATCGTGCAGTTCTATTAAATGGGAAGGAAAAACAGAGGAAGAGACAATTCCAGTTCCTCGCCTCTGTCTCCTCTGACTACTGAGCTACCAGCTCGTTATCCTTGATCGGTAACGCAATATGTGGCTCACGTAAAAGCGACACGTTAAAGCGACGAGCAAAAGCGCGACCGAGTGTTGCCTTCTTGCCGCGCACGTTCGTCGCATCTTCTGTTTCAATAGCTTCCTCCATCAATCAGCTTAATAGAATTCTACGTTCGTCACCTTCGATGTTGTCGCAGTCATTGATTAATCAACGTCTATGAACCCACAAACCAATAACACCACTTTCTTTAAACTCGATGGTCACGATTTTAACGTAACGACTATCGACGATTGTGATAACGCGAGGAAAACAGATTTGTTTATCTTTTTTACAGAAGATAATTGCATCATTCTAGATTTATGCAATTTCTGCTTTAAAAATGTTCGCCTAAAACCTCTCCGCATAACGATCAATTCGTTGATTCGAGGAGATCCAAGCCGTAAAAGCGGAGCAATTTACAGCGCGGCGTTCGTGGTTCTCACGCAATTAGAGATCGTGACCGATCGATACGCGACGAAAGCAAACTGCTCGTCTTAAGCAGCAGAGCAAAAAACCGGAAGGCAGGATGAGTGACGGCGCCGGTGTCTACGACGAGCGCCTCTTCTCTTCGCCGCTTCGTTCTAATTAACGTGTTCTTAAACGTTATTCGCTGGCGTCGCTCAGCGTTTCCGCATGGTGGATCGACTGAATTTTTTCCCGGACCAATTACGTTTCGCCTTCTTTGAACGTACGAATGGATGCATTTTTCTCGCATGGTTACGACACTTGTCAACGGGGGGTTCCGCGATACGGATCATGAACGGACAGCTCGAGATTCTCTCGATGACAAGACAGGATAAAAAAAAAAAAAAGAGCAAAGTCAGAGGCGAAGAATGTTGACCTCGGCTCGCGCCACTCTCGCTCCGAATCGTCTTGGTCACGAGTGGGATTATCCGTGGTAACGATCAACGTGCTAGATCGACTAATGTTGTACGATTGTAGATCTAGAGTATTTATTAATGTACAATATTTACCGTGTTGCTCCTGTCATCGTTGATGTCCAAATAATCTCGTATCAGCAAATTAATTTATCGTTTTCTTCGTTCGGTGGTACTTCCTCGCCGAACCAGAGCTCGTCAACGTCAGCCGGCAACTCTAAAATTGTCTTCTAGATCTGTCCCAGTTGTGATCTAAAAACAGGATCGTCTGGAAGTCAGAAAACGAGCAGGAAAAAGGCAAAAAATGAAAACGAAAAAAGAAAAAATAGAGGAAGGAAGCAGAGCTCGCTGGAAGGATAAACGGTACGATAAAGTGGTCGTATAATTATTTTTGACACACGGTATATTTCATCGTCGGGTATATTCGTGCGGCGATTATGGCGGACAACAGGTGAGGACACAAGCTGATCTGGTGGGATAAGGTTTGAGGGTCACGCGCTGCCTCGGAAGGTCCGTGACTGAAAAGCTAACCGGTCCTGAACGTCCGCCACTCTCGGTGACTCGTAGAAAACGTATATAATGTGTACCACGTCCCTGGTTGCCAGAGTTCCTCCTTAATTTCCGCATTGCTCGTTTGCTCTACCTGTCGATAGTTTCTTCCGATCGATCCTCGACACCGATCGTACGTTATTAAGACAGAGACCTTCGAATCGAAAAGAGAAGACGGCCCTTGAGAAGTACCATTTCCGTCGAACGTCTCGGGTTCATATATGCTAAACACCGCATATATTTCCATTCGACAACGTGTCTTTCGTCCGACGAAGGATATCGATGGATATTATATTCTTTATAAGAGTCGTCCGTCTTTGTTCACGAGGTGTTAAGAGGGTTCAATAACACGAAGCGTTTAATTCAAGTTCGATGGTGTATTTTCGGTGTCGCGTTTTTT
>SMSQ01023600.1:670135-724663 GCA_019453375.1 Ctenoplectra terminalis
TTTTTTTTTTTTTTTTTTTTTTTCTTTTTTTTACATATATAATATATACACATCACGCGTTATGTTTCATTATCTGAATTTATAGTTGCATCTTATGTCATAATACACGCAATGTTTTTTAAACAACATACAAGCATATCGGTTCCATGTTCGTCATTTGCGTCCATTCTAAACATATAAAATATTTAATGTCTTAAATCAAGATTATCACACACACCACGTGGTACTTACTGCCATTATTTTGTAAACATATCTTTTCTTTACGATTGTAATATATTTTTTATATCGTAGGCAGTTTTATTTAAATAGACACATTTTATGTATCCGAAACGTAAATCGTGTAAAGTAAAAAATGCACAACAATTCACTTAGCTTTTAAGATTATTATTAATTATTATTGCTTCAATGAAAAAGAGAAACACCAGAAAATAATTTTACAATGTTCATAGTTTTTTGAATACTTCTTGATTTCGTAAAATACTAGTGATAAGTACAACATCTTAGGAAAGAAAATTGTTTAAGTTAAATTTACACAGATTGAAGGAAGGCACGATAACTCACGAGGCTTTTTAATATATTGAAATTATATAATTGACGTATCCTTATTGTAGTTAAATGTTCACACTCTGTTAAACCAATTGCTTTTTGTATCCGTGTATTTCGTAATGCGAGTTATTCATTATATTGTATTACGGTGCGTGATTATAAAGTGCTTGAAAGATATAGATACCAGTTTCGCGCATAAAATGTTCGATAAAAATTTTTCCTGTCTATTAATCATTAAAGTTTACTTTTCAAGCTTATGCAGTAAGTTCGTTAAACAGTTCGAGCGTGATTACTTGTAAACTTTAATTACAGAGGAACGTCGAATCGAAGCAATAGCAAAATCGTCGGAGACGGTGAAATTAGCAGATGTACATAAAAAAAAAAAGAAAAAAGGAAATTGTTATTACATACCTCTGTGTTGCGTATGCAACACTCCCTTCCTACCTGTGATTTGTAAAATTTACTAGTCAGCTTACTGCATTTACTATGAATAAAATATTGTAAGAAAATAATCGCTATGTATAACTATTTTATTATAATCATTGAATGTAAAAGATACGATTGTTACTCGGAAATATAACAGTATCGAGACGTCGATAAAATGTATTAAATAAAAAGGAAAGTTGCAGTTGTGCAAATTTATCATTGTTAAAATCTGTCGTTTCGTTGATTGTTACATAACCGAGTACTATACAGCCTTCTTAGGTTTTAAATATTTAAACGATATCGAAAGGCATCGATTGTATGTACCTACGAGCACACATATTTTCGCATTGTAAAATTATCTTCAAATTCAAGTATTGGAAATAAAACGTAATGAGTCAGGATATGCATTTTGTGTTCTTAATTATCATACATCATCGTATCTCAATTAAATATAGGGTCTCTGCGAAAATTTGAATCGCAAGCTGAAGCGCTCTTCTTAGTTCTATAAGTTCACCGCTAGTTGGTGTTCAAAACCAAATATATTCTTCCATGTTTTCCCTAGCTATTAGAACTGAAGATATTATGTCGAAACGATATTTTTCGTCGGCTTATCCACGAAAACTTGTTCGTATCGGCATGTTGAAAATAGATACGTGAAATTGAAGAAATTATTAGAATCTCGTAGCGAAATTCAAATGAAATAAATTGATGTAAATGAATCTCGTATCTTACGTACACGTAACGATATTCTGTTCACTGCTTTTTTGTTGGTTGTGCAACGGAATTAGTCGGCGCGAAAATGACACGTAAAGAGCTAAAAATTTGTAAACATTTATGACGATGGTTGCTAACAAAAAAAAAAAAAAAATCAGTGGATTTTTCCCTTTCGAAATGATTCTTAAAGAAATGTGAATTAAAATAATGATTTGAAGAATAATTGAAGAATAACGCATTGTACGATCGGATCATTTGACGAGTACAGTGTTCGCAGTGTTTGGAAGGAAATGAAGTTCTGACGCGAACGAAGTTTGATTTGCGACTTCTGTTTTGTTAATGCGTACGTGTAAAGTGTGAAGAGCACTGCGTTTATATTTTATTAAAGTAACAAGTAATCGTTTCCTATGGTATTATTTTTTTTGTAAGTATACATCTTCATCAGAGCTTTAATAAAATCAATACAGTTGTATTTTTAATACAAGTTTAACATTGCAGGTACAATGGAATCTGAAGGTTCTGTTATGTTGGAATCATGCGAAGAGGACTCAATTTTGATTCAAACTGTGAAGAACATGGTTAATGAAAATACACGTACAGAATTAGAAAGTGAAGAAGGATTTTTTGTAATAACAGATGTTAGATCTAATCAACAAAATATGATAGAAGTTTCAAACGAAGAAGAATCAACGGTAACACAATCCGATGAACAATTTTCTTGGTCCACTTTATGTAGAGTATGCGCCAATACTAATGATCATTTGATTCCAATATTCGAGGGGGAAGGTTTACAACATAACTTGTGTAGTAAAATACATAAGTATCTACCTATACATGTACGCGTTTATTTATTATTTTATCATTTTTTATTCCACGGATAAAGCATTCTATTTACATTAGTAATCTTCTGTCATAGGTATCTGAAAATGATACGCTTCCGTTACAATTATGTTACCATTGTGCAGCTACGTTATTAGCGTGGCACGAATTATTAGAAGGATGTCTCAACGCGGAGAGAAAATTATTAGAAATGCAAGATGCTGTACAAGCAAAACAGGTATATATAAAGATAAAATCTTTAGCTCTTAGATCTTTAGCTCTTCTAAAAAAAAAAAAAGCTTCTTTTTTAAAGGTGTGTATATATTTCATAGGGTTCAGAAGTATTGGAAGCTTCCACACAAGATACATCTATATCCAATATAGCGGAATCTCTTGTAAGTGTGAAAACAGCTTAATAAAAAAGTAATTCTTATACGTAGCTTTAATGGTTTCTTTAATTGTAGCAGCAACACCAAGAAACTGTAAAGGATGAAGTTTCCGAGGAATCAGCTGTTAATGATACAGACAGGTAATGATTTTTTTTATTTAAAGAAAATACAGAAATTATCAACATATTGGAGCTATGCAAAATGTATAATTGAACGTGCAGAAAATATGCCATTTAAAGAATAATGCTGAATTAAGTAGTTAAAATTTTTATAAAATTACATTTAATAATAAATACGGAACGAATAAATAAATCTTTAACAAAAATGAAATAATTACTTTTAAAGAACACTTTACGTATTGACTATTTCAATTTGGAGTATGAAACAAGGATTACTACGATTTCTTTCAATCAAAGCATTTATATATATATAGTTCTACAAAAAACACTATTGCAAGTGGTCTATACAAACGTACAGAGAAAATGAAAATGTATGCGTGTGTGACTATGAGATAACAAGAATTAGACTTTAAGGCTTATCAAGAAAGATAATCTTCACTTTTTCAAGTGCCATTGATAATTGGATTGAACAAGAACAATCTCCTACATCGTATAGCTGCAAATCCGGAGTCAAGTATTGACTATTTTGCAGGTCCAGTAATATACGGACACCGTTTAAGGTGTTCGTAGATATGCAGAATGTATTTCGGAAGCCACACAGAAAAAAGTATCAGCTACAAGAAAGAAAGTCTACAGAGAACGGAGATTGCGATTCGGTTTGGATTACCGTCATGAATTCGACACTTGATCAACCTGCTATAATGTCTGACCAACTACAAAACGACAATATTATTATAAAAGAAGAGGTTTCCCAAATGTATAAATCAGATAATTTAGAAAAACTGAAACTAAACGACGAGACGTATGAACCAACAGATCCTTCGAGTAGAAAAACTAAGAACAAGAAGTTGAAGGGAAAATGTAAAATTTGTTCTAGCGATACGAACGATTCGAAAGATCCTTGTGAGCATATGAAGAACAAAGCTACTGTAGATGTTCAAGAATCTTATCAGTGTATCGAATGTCGAAAATGTTTCAAATTAAAAGATTCTTATTTGAGGCATATGAGGATACACACAGACGAAAGACCGTTTACCTGTCATGTGTGTGGAAAGCAATTTAGGGACTCTGGTGGCCTTTCCAGGCACTTAAAAGACGTACACGCAAAACTGAAAAATTTTACATGCGACATATGTGGCAAATCTTTCGCGTCGAAAGCCACGCGAGAAGATCACCGCAGAACGCATACAGGAGAAAGACCTTATATATGTGACTCGTGCGGGAAAACGTTTAAGTCGAAAGCTTCCTTGTATATGCATAGTAAATTGCACACCGATGAATTTCCACATCCGTGCTCTTATTGTAACAAAAAGTTTCGCAGAAGACAGGAAATGTTGGCTCATGTGACCACACACACAGGAGAGAAGAATTATGGTTGCGATGTGTGTTCGAAAAGATTTCGAATGAAATCGGAAGTCGTTAGACATAAGCTAATTCACTCTGAATCTAGACCATTTGTTTGTGTGGAATGTGGATACACTTTCCGACAGAAACGTTACTTGAACAATCACGTTAAAAGCAAGCACACCGAAACATTACGAGCATGCTAATATGCGATTTTATCATTTTGCTCTACACAGATAACTCACCGCATTTATCAATAGACCGAAAACATTCAAATCTGGTACATTTATTATTTTTCCAGGTTTGGTCTACCTAAGAAGAAATCCTTTGCGGCATATTGCTCGTGGCAACAAACATTCGATAAAATGAACACTAAAGAAAGTAAAAAAGAGAACACTAGTGACAACGATAATAACATTAATTCGTTTGATCATTGTTATAACACATGTTTAAATATGAAAGAAACAAATTGTTCACCAAAGAATCAACATACGTGCGAAAACTGTCGACGAATCTTTAAAAGAGAATATCATTTAATACGGCATACATCCAAATGTAAAAGCATATTAAACGTGGATAATTCAGAGAAAAAAGATGAAAACAAAAAGGAGGAAGATCAAGAAAATTGGGAATTGTTTAAAAAATGTAAAAGAAAAAGAGTTGAAACGTATCCATGCGTGTACTGCGATTACACAGGCAAACAGAAAAAATTGCTCGAGGTACATTTAATGGAGTCGCATCCGGAGTTTATCGCAAAAAAAGATAAAAAATTAAAATGTACCGATCGGGATATGGTAATGCGTGCTAAGATGGAAGTCGATGGAAAGGTGTATTATCATTGTAACGAATGTGGTAAAAACCTCTATTCGCCGTATACATTCTTTTGCCACGCGCGAATACATACTGGAGAACGGCCGTATACTTGTCACTTTTGTGGCAAGCAATTTCGCGTAAACCAGGGACTAGCTAGACATTTACGAGATACACACGCAGGAATAAAGAACTTTGCATGCGACATTTGCGGTCGAATGTTTTCGACGAAACGTAGCGTTGAAGATCATAGGCGTATCCATACTGGCGAACGACCATACATTTGTAACGTTTGCGGAAAATCGTTCAAGCAAAAGGCTTCTCTGTTTGTACATAACCGTACTCACTCGGACATGTTTCCTTTTAAATGCAATTACTGCGATCAGAACTTTCGAACGAGACCACCGCTCCTGTTACATATAACCAAGCACACAGGTGAAAAACCACACGCGTGCGACATATGTGGTCGATGTTTTCGTATAAAATACGAACTGAAGCGTCATCGTTTAATTCACTTCGATGATAAACCGTGGCAATGCACAGAATGCAAACTCTCGTTCCGACAGAAACGCTATTTAATTAATCATAGGAAAATTAATCATAACACAAGCCCGTTCTTGGTTACTGTGAAGTAATGGAGAAAACTCTCTTTTCAGGTGTAAATTTCAAGTCACCAAAATCGATGCAAAACACGAGTCAAGCGATTCGCATGCCAATGAACATACAGAAAAACGAAGTAACGATTTTAGAGTACAAGTACTTTCAGAGACTGATTTCGGTATTAACGAAGAACCAAGATTAGAATTAAAAGGGAATTTGGAAGTTACTTCTGAAAAGTATAAAAAACACGTGTCGTCGTNTGTATCATGGTCAGAAAAACGATTTCGAGGAACACATATCAATGCATAGTGATAATTGCGACGAGTCAAAAGGTGCCACGGTAGATGAAACTTTGAAAAGTGCGAACGAAACAAGGAGAAAAGACAGGGAGAATGAAAAAACTTCTACCGAGGATATTGAAAAGTCGCCATGTTATACTTGCAACTTATGCGAGAAAAGTTTCACGAAGAAATCTGAATTAAAGAAACACATAAACAGACACTCCGATGTGAATCGAATTCAAAATCCAGACGAGACAGAACTTGTAAATAAAGCAAAACAGGTAATCAATGATCGTATCTCTTACAAGTGTGACACGTGTAAAAAAATTATATTTACGAAACGAGGATTTCTACGTCACATTCGTGTCCATTCTGATAAACGACCTTGTAAATGTGATTTATGCGGGAAATCGTATCGAATCGAACAAGATTTAGCTAGACACATAAGAGATGTTCACGAAGGATTAAAAAAATATGCTTGCGATATTTGTGGTCGTGCGTTTGCAAACAAAGGAGCAAAGGACGATCATCGAAGGATTCATACCGGTGAACGTCCGTACGCGTGCGAACACTGTCCGAAAATGTTTCGCACTCTGAATTCTATTTACATTCACAATCGTGTACACACGGATTATAAACCCCATAAATGTTCGTATTGTGGGAAACACTTTAGAAGTAGGCAGAGGCTAACTCATCATGAAACTACACATACAGGCATTAAAGCTTTTGCCTGTGAAATCTGCGGTAAAACATTTTCCGTCAAGGGAGAAGTCGTACGACATCGTGCGATACATAGTGTAGAAAAACCTTTCGATTGTAAGTGCGGTATGAAATTTGGTCAGAAACGATACTTGAGAAACCACATAAAACAACATCATAAAGAAGCATCTCAGTGGTTATTGGCAGAATTATTGGGAAATAATAATTGAAGTGTTGAAAATAACTTTGCCTTAAAAAAATTTTGTACTAATATTATATAGGATAAAATGTACAGTTAGGTATGTGTATCTTTTTGTTATATCAGTTTTGTATTGTAAAGATCAATCTGAAATATACATCGAAAATTAATTAAATTATATCGTAGCGATACGTATATATATTGTGTATCAGATACCCATCCTCTGAAGTATTTTAAATTTATACTCGTGGTACATGCTTTTTTGCCATAATAATATTTTCTTTTTTATTTTCACTTATAAACAGTTTGTTAATATCGATACTGTTTAACAAAGTATCGATGTCTTCCAAGCTTAATTTCCTCAAATTATTAATAAGACATGAAATATTTATACATTTGCTTGGTGTTTTATGTTTCTAACAGAGAACATGTAAAATAATACTTATATATTTATGATATCTATGATAACAGCTACAGTTTCATAAATATAAAAACTTACAAAATCTTTTCTTAGATTCGAGTCCCATATATCTCTTTTTTCAAGGTTTAATACCCTTTGTCGCTCGGCTACTTTAAACTCTTTTTTTTGGGATCTAGATAATCCAGTTAAGGATCGTATGATATTCCTGTTCTCAGTATTTTTCCAAGGATCATATGGGGCTACATTTTCCTTTAATGTTAAAAAATTTGTAATCATGTGCAGTCTTTAAAATCGGTATAAAATGATAAATATTCAGTGAAACCTCTATCCAATTTTCCATTATAGGAACACATAGATTTTTAACTGTTTCTAAGGATACTACTCCTAATTGTCGCGATGGTTCAAAGCTATATTGTTCTCTTCTGATATTTCCACTGCTTGGACAATTTACAACATGGTTCTACAATTTTAGTCCTTATAATATTTAAATATGCACATTTTCATTCATTGAAACGTCGTTTATACCTCAAAATATGCTGCATCGATCACATGACATGCATTAAATGGACATTGCATTTTTTCCAGCGGATGGTTTTTCCGGCATCGTAATAAATGATAAGGTAATACACTTTTGCGAATTCTATGTGTTTTATCATATGGGCACGTTACGATCAAATCCAACGTTGACATACTTATATTCTAAAATAATTTATCGTGTAACATAAGTGCTCGATTAATATGTACGTTTCTAAATAAACTATAAAAGATACTTACATTTTTAAGTAAATCTTAAATTTTACGCGCAAACACCACCATGTGTTGTAATCATCAGACTGAACCATCTCGTAAGTAAAACGGTTAGATAGGATTTCCGGTAGAGGGATCTTTGTTATATCCGTGAAAAATATAAAACATACGAAGTTTGAAAAGATCGTTAAAAAATGCTACTAATAAATTGATGATGAATCTTTTTTACTAAATTGTATATTTTTTTACATCACCTTTTCATATAAAAAATTAAAACTTTGATAATCCGTTTTCTTTTTCTTTATCCTTCCGATGACAAATCTTATAAACAACGATGGTCATCCTCAACGCCATAAATTATACGTTTCAAAGGTCTTGAAACACAACAGACACGCTCATTTAGAACTTGTTTCTTTGTAAACGTGATCTTTTATATGTATTTTAAACTTTTTTTTTTAAATCATTACAAGAGAAGTCATCGAATTGTATTCATTTTTTTCTCCAAAAAAGTATTTGGAAAAGAATGAAATTATTTTTATATAGTGTTCATTTAGAATACTATTGTTACTTCCTCGATTTAAAACTACAAAATTGGTTCCGTTTTACAAGCTGTATCTATAATTGATTTTATCACTTGATTACAGTGTTTATTCGATTACCGATATAAAAATATATTAACAATGAAACATCTACAAATAAACTGAGATTTCTTACAAGTATATTTTCGTCAAATAGAAATACCAGTGTTCAGAGTATGCGTATTAAAGAGGATATCATCCTTGATGAAAATTCGTACGAAAAATACATAAAGCGGTATGTAAATTAAGCAAAACCATAAACGTTTTGTCAGGGTTCTTTTTATTTTTTTTTATTTTTTTTTTTTTTTTCATAGAACAAATATATGAATATTATGGCTGGATAAGTGTTTTTTTTATAGTTCGAGTTTTGTTGAAACAGATTGTCTATAGTTAAAACAACCTTGCACGTGCACGTAATACATCGAAAACTATTTATAAGTGAAACACCGTCACCATATTATTGCCCGAAATAAGTTTCCCGACGCAAACACCGCGAACATGGTGTTACGATTATAAATATCACTTATACGATTCATATTACTTTAGTTTTTTTAAATAAAAAAAACAACTACCAACATATTTTGAACTGTCTACTTCGATATTGATAATAAATACCCGCGAACGCTTTGATTCAACATAATGGCAAGTTGGTACAAATTAACACGTTTAGACGATTAAAAGTTTATTTACGTTTACACCGTTTAAAATGTGTAAACCGTATTTTTGAAAGATTGAATTTTTTATCGTAAACATGAAACATTTTTATTAATATAAAAGACTGACGATGATGTAAAAATAAATGTAAGTAGTGTTTTATAATTGTTTATTTGTGCGTTTTGTTTTCCATTCTATTTGCACATGTCTATCAAGGATATAATAATCGAAGCGTCGGCAGGGAGGTGGAAAACCGACGACGAGACGGACTTACAAATATATCAGTCTTATCCCACGCAGTCTTAAAGTAGGTGGTCAACTGGTGACGACGGAAGAACACAGTCATGGGAATTTGCATTGCGGGAACACTGAATCTGAACGAAGGATAACTTTCACGTGCTTTACTTTAAAATGAACTCCACAGGTTCTATGACGCTCAAAACTACTACCATTTTCATAGTTCTTTAATCGATAACAATTATTCCATAACACTGCTTTACGCGAAACATTGGTTACTTTTTACTCAGTAATTTTTAAATGAACTTATATCAATGGTATTTCATCTCTTTCATAATTTTTCATGGGTTGATAATTTCTTTTCTTTTTCAACTTCTTTCAGATAACTAAACTCGATACGTCATTGTTTAATAGTGTGAAAAAGAGTTGCTACAAAGCATGACTCTTGTTACTTATTGAATTATTTAAAAGTGTTTGCAAGTTTGTCAATATGCAGCGAGTTCTTAGTTTTCAAATGGCTCGTGGACTCAACGAGTCTAGTGAGTTTGTAACAAAACGTATATGTTTCTCGCTAATATTTTCTGTCGGTTTCCTTTCTCTGCTGTGCGGATTTTTATTCGGCCGTTTTGCTACGCAAAGAGCCATAGACTTTCGTGCGGAAAAGAGACGTCTTGAGTTAGCGGGAAATGGTTTGGAGAATACAGAGTATCTTCAACATTTTGTTCTCGATCAACTAGAAAGAGCGCCTCTTGATCCCGATTTTCAAACGTACGTTTATTCTTTATTTTTAATCTTAAACCTTGACTTTTATATTATTTGTAAATATTTTTAAAATAGGAAATGGGAATCTTTCAATTTAAAGGAAGATGATGCGCGTCAAGCAAACGGTATTCTGTCAAATTTATCGCTCATTCAAAAAGTTGTTCAACACCAATCCTATATCGTGGCAACCGCTCGAGGATCCAGAGAACCTGGTGAATTAACTTTTTTATGTCGATATTAAATAAATTAATTACTTAATGGATGTTTTACTTATCGCTAAACATTTAGATAGGTACGTGGTTTTATCGGCTAGCGGCGAAGGTGTCGGTATCGCCTTAGGATTGGCAAAAATTTTCAATCGCATTCAAGAGGAATACAAATGGAAACCTCGTAGATCTCTTATTTTTTGTTTATTTTCGGGATCTTCAAATCCTTGTTCCGAATTATTATTCATGCCTCACAGAGTTGTGGCTTACATTATAGTACATCATCAAGCTGTGCAAGGTTTGTTAACACAAAAAAGTAAAAAGTTATCAGCTTTAAGGTATTCCAATTAATTACAGGTAAAGGTCCTTTTATTGTATCCGGATCAGATGTAATACAGTCCATGGTTCTAGAGTCTGCTGATATTGTGAAAGATTGGTTCTCCTATAATAATCAGTTATTGCTCTCGAAGAACGCTTACAATATTACAACTTCCCGGCTTGCTTTAGATGTACCTCATGCAGTATTGTCCTTTATGGTAAGCAACGGTAATGAATATAAATATTTATATAATAGACAACTAATACTGAATGTATTTTGATATATTTTTAGAATAACAATATTACATATAATGAAAATTATCATAAAAGAGAATTACGCAAAATAGTTTTAGCACAAATTATTGGTCAAACTGTTTGGAGACTATCCGAATGCCTAATTATAAAATGGAATCCAAACTATTTTAATGAAACTACCTATAAAGCATTAGAATCTATAAGTAGTACCGAATTATTGGAAGTTAAAGGTATAGAAGGTATTGATACTTCAATTTTTATAATAATAAGTAAGCTTATATTTTTTTAGAAAAAGTACAACGTACCTTGGATAAATTGTTAAATAACATTAAAATTCTTAATGACAAAACTGATACAATCGATAGCATCAAGTATGTATGTTTTTATAAATCGTTATAAAAAATTGTGATATCTACATATTGCAATGGAGAATCTATCCTTTTTCGTTGCAGTACTCTTGATACAAGAATACTGAATGATTTGCTGATGGACTTGGATAGAGTTCTTCTATGTCCTGATACGCAACATCAATCTAGAACCGATTGGACAGGATTTTTTAGACTAAATCACGAGCCTTTTAACAAAATCCTAGTGTATATCAATGAGGTGGTAAAGTGTTATGAAAATGCTATACAACTTTTACAAGATCGATAAAAAAAAAAAAAAAAAAAAATATAAAAAGTCTAGGTATGAAATTGTCTTTTGAAATGACTGTGGTAAATATTTAATTATTACCACTGATGTTTTTTTTATCACTTTTACCATACACTTAGCTTAATTTTTTTATTTAGGAGTTCCTATTTTACATTTGCATATTATTATAAATTACACACAGATACACATATTTATACATATATAAGTACAAAATATGTATTATTTCTGCCTGTGATAAATTAGATCAATTTGAATGTTCCACAATTTAAATTAATGTATGCTTCCTATGCCATATCTGATTTCTCTTTCAAATTGCGAAGCATCAAGCGTTCCTTCAATAGCTTCGCAGTTTGGATTAAACACAGAATACGCGCTAAGTTCACCTGGTTCTTTTGGTCTAGACCTAGTATTTAGCCAAATGAATATTAACGAAGATAAAATGAAATACACCGCTCCAAATTCGTATTCAATTGCAATGATATAGAGGGTTGCCCATAGAAGGAAGTACAGTAAATATGTCACTATTTTTAGCATTGTACATTGTGATTGGTCTACACTATCATCGGAACAGGTGTTTTCCACATCTTGATTATCCTGCAAGCTTTTAATTCTTAATCTTACAAACCTGTTGTATAAATTTTGCAATAAATAACATTTTAATTATCTTATTTTTTATGTAATATACACACTTATTGCAATACCTTACAAATTACGATACAACGGTACTCATTTAATATTGATAATGTATCAAGGCGCCTCTCGTATAACCTTACCTCGGTATCGATTAATGGCGCTACTACCAAAGAATCTTCATCCGATTTATTTCTATTCCACGGTAAGACCGCTTGTACCGCATTTTTAATGGACTCTGTCATTTCTTCCCTACGTTTTTGACGTCTGTAAGCGTCAAGTCTATCTTTTATGTTACCTCCAACCATATTATGTGCGAGCGTAACTTTCTTCCTGTCGAACACCTTATGTTACATTCACTCATGACACGGTTTAAAATGCAACAACTATTTTTGCAAAATGATTGGTTGCTTGTCGCGCTTGCATAATTTTCTTGTCCCTTTATTGGTTCGTATCTGCAAAAATTTCAGTACAACTTACAATCATTGACACGCGTGTCAAATTAATAGAACGAAGTTTGTTTAAACATGTCTGAACGATTTATCTTGGCCAGTGCAACAAGTCGTATTATGTTAAACAGTATGATTTCATGAATCGTGTAGGTTAAAAAATATAAAAAATATAGCTTCGTAAAATTGTATCGACGATGAAAGAAATAAAACGTGCAACACAATCTGATTCCACGATCGATATTAAACTATTGAATGGAGTAGATACCCGATTACGTGCCGCGGTTGATTTCGGAGCGTCTTTCGTCATTTCCGGGATCTTGGCTATCGTGTTTAGAACCATAATCGCACCCATAGAGAGAATTAAATTAATTTTACAAACGCAGGCAAGCAGTCGTCAAATAAGAAAATTGGAACGAACCGCCTATTCTGGCGTTTTAAACGCACTCATTAGAATACCCCAGGAACAAGGATTTTTGTCTTTATGGCGCGGCAATATGCTCAATATTTGTCGATACTTTCCAGCGCAAGCGATTAATTTTTCTTTTTACGATTTGTACTACGAAGCCTTTCAAAAAGTACGTTTAAACGATTTGTTAATGAAATTACGTTTTTTATATATTTTTACTCAATATTACGCGCGTAAACATTGAATAGTGTTATGCAGATGATTCAATCGAGGACGATCCACAATCACATCTTTTTGCCATTTTTGACCGGTGGTGCAGTCGGTCTCACTTCCTGTACGCTTCTCTATCCTCTTACTTTCTGCAATACTCGAATAACTGTAGATGTCGGTGATAGCAAGACGATTAAAAGGGAATTTTACGGTTTGAACGACTGTTTGCGCAAAGTTTACAGAAGCGATGGTTACAGAGGCTTTTATCAAGGATTAACTCTGTCAGCTTGTGGCCTATCCTTGTACAGGTTTAAAACAACAAATACCTAACAGCTGTACCAATTGCAATTTCAAAACTATGAGTTTAGAACGAACATTTATAGGTCTATTTATTTTGGTGTTTATACACTTGGAAAACGAACATACTCGAATAATTTTGCGGCAGATACTCATACGGTAAATCCACCGTTCTTAGTGTCTCTGGCCCTTGCTCAATTAGCATCTTTCATCGCAACGATGGCAGCCTATCCCTTAGATACGATGTCTAGGAATAAAATGCTGTGGAGCGGACGTGGTTCAAAAAGTTACGCGTCGATACGGCAAGTGGTCGGTAGAGAATCGTGAAACAATTTTAACGAAAATTTTAGCCTCGTCTAATCGATGCGATCGTCGTATGCCATCAGGTTAATACTATTGTAGAAAGAGATGGCTCAATCGGCTTTTACAGAGGTATCTCTGCGAACTTAATGACAAGTATTTGTGGGTCCCTCCTTTTGGTTACGTACGATGTAATTAAACAACGCTTCGATCAGCTGATAGAGACGAAGGTACACAATTTATACGCTTTTTACTATTTTACAAAGTTAATCTTTTAAAATTCTATTTTTTAGAGCACCAAATCCGAGGTTTGAAGATTATTAGAAAGACAGAATGTTTAAACAATGTGAATACTTATATATATATATATTATATACCCATTGTTGTATTGTATATACTTAAAACAACTTTTTTTTTTACAAATATAGCATATGGTACAAAAAAAAAAAAAAAAAAATTAAGAAACTGTAAAAATTGCTTGTAATTCTATGACAGTAATAGTAGTTCTATAGATAATGGTATTTCGTATTTCTCAATAGGTTTGTTTAGAAAATATTAACAAAATCTGTTATAAATATCAGTCAGGTCAAAGATTGCGAGAAAAGTTGCGATAAAATGAAATCGTTATACTGTCGAACACTAAGATCAATAAGTTCGTGGATAATGTGTTAAACAGTAATTAGAACAAACATTGCTTGCAGCAGAGGTAGTGATATAATGAAACTTATTATATCGAATGATTACGAAATTCGGGGTCAGAAATATACAAGAAAAATCTAATCTAATATTTGAAATTTATACTATAACGATCCCTCGAGTTCTACGCCTTTGTCTATGAAATACGTGTACTTAGTCAGTTCTCAGCTACTTCTATCTTAATCTCCACGCTACGGATCAGTTTGGAAAGTATGTGCGCCTAGAGTTCAATTCATCTGTTATGCTCGATCGAAAGAAGTTGCATAGCAAATAATTCTCGATAGAGATCTCGCGGTGATAACACTCTACTGTCGACACATGCTGCACACAGAAAATCATGGATCATCCGAGGAATAACAGTTCTAGACATTTAATCACTGAAAGTATCCCTGATGGTCGTGTACTTGTTCTCTATACCGGTGGCACAATTGGGATGATCCGAAACGAAACCGGAGGTACTACATTTTTCTTCTTTTTATTCGGAAAAATCTCGGATATGGAATGTTTTAGTTAGAATTGTGAAGATAACAAGGTTTATTACCTTATTTTAGTTCTGGTGCCTAAAAAGAACGCTTTCGTGAAAAAACTTCGGAATTATCCGCACATGCACGACAGAGAGTATGCGGAAAAACGATTCGGATCAATGGGACCGCTAGTACTTCCGTAAGTGCAGGTATCATTCGAGTTGGTGATTAGGGCATAAAAGGGGAATTAGTAATTTTGATAGATAAATTTTTCCTACTGTTTGATAAATTAATGAACGTTTTTTTTAAATTTGTTTATCTTCAAAGAACGACTGCGACAGACACTAGACGTGTTATTTATAACGTGTTGGAGTATTCGCCACTCTGCGACTCCAGTAACATGACAATAGACGGTTGGATCCGTATCGCCAATGATATTAAGGTACAGTTTCTATAAACATATACTAATTAGGAGTATATATTCGTGAAACCTATTTCGGAAATGTATGTAAATGTATGAGAAAGATATAGATGTATGTAAATGAAGGGGAGAAAGTTTTTTCTAATATCGTAACTAAATTCGTTAAAGTCTTTTGAGTATCGTATATGTCTTTTGCCTGTGATTTTAGAATAAAAAAGCTTTTATGTTCAACGCAGTATTCGTTGTTTCAGCAATCTTACGAATATTTTGATGGCTTCGTCGTTCTACACGGAACAGACACGTTGAGTTATACAGCATCTGCTCTATCTTTTATGCTCGAATCTCTAGGCAAGATAGTTATTTTAACCGGCTCTCAAGTCCCGATTTTCGACACTAGAAGCGATGGTTTGGACAACTTCTTGTCATCTCTAGTAATAGCCGCGAATTACAACATACCGGAAGTATGCGTATACTTTGGGACGAACTTGACTAGAGGAAATCGTACCTGCAAAATATCAGCTACCGCGTTCGATGCATTCGGTTCGCCAAATATTCCGCCTCTGGCAAAAGCCAATATCAAGATAGAAGGTTAGCAGTTGACCCAATTACGGGATGTAATAGCCATTTGATCGTGATTACAAGCATTGCATCATGTTTAATATATTTTAATAAAAGAGTATCCGCCATACGAGAGATAAATACTTCTGGTTATCAGGAATCTTAGTTTCAAAAATTACACCAGATTAGATATCTCTTGAAGACACGAACGTCTTTAAGAAAATGTTTATATAATTTATAATGCTTTATCAACGTCACTGTAACACATTTCTTCATTGTAGTGGATTATCGGGCGATATTTCGTCCATGCACGTTGGAGAAATTTCACGTGCACGCGTCCTTGAACAGAAATGTTGGATTGCTTCGAATATTTCCAAGTATAACCACGGACTTGGTAAAAGCATTCCTGCAACCTCCGATCGAAGGTGTAGTATTACAGTCTTATGGAGTAGGAAACGTGCCTACTAACCGGGAGGATATAATTGAAGAATTGCGTGCAGCAACGAGACGCGGAATTATCATTGTCAACATTACCCAATGCTCGACCGGGTGTATTTCAAATGCGTACGAACCCGGAAAATTACTGGAAGAAACTGGTATTGTATATTTTTAATACTTTCGTTGCCACCATAATCGATTATGCACATGGCAGCGAAGGTGTTAAAATTATGTTCGATATTAAAGTATTTAAACTCAAAGTTTGAATTAAAAAGTTTGAACTTGCAGGTGTAATATCAGGTTTCGATATGACACCGGAGGCAGCGCTGAGCAAACTCGCTTATGTATTATCGAAGAATGAATGGAAACTGGAAACCAAACGCGAAATGATGCAAACGAATCTACGCGGTGAATTAACTGCAGGGCGACCTCCGTATCTCGAGGATTTAGATCTGGTAGAAGCGGTTGCAAGATCTTTAAGACTCTCTACAACGGAAGAAGTTCACAAATTGGGCTCGATTCTTTTTCCTGCGATGTTGAATGCTGCTGTAAAGAGCTGCGATGTGATAAAACTTGAAGCTTTGATGAGATGTGTGAGTATGTACATATAATTAACGCATTTTTTCTTTCAAATTAGTAGATACATCTTTTTATTTCAGGGTGCAGACATTTCACAACAAAACGCGGATGGTCGCACGGCTTTGCATATTGCTTGCTGCGAGGGTAATTTAAATATTGTACAATGTCTTTTACGAATGGGTGCAAATGTTCACATCAAAGATCGATTTAATCGCACACCTCTCACCGATGCGATAGAGTTTGATTACCACCGGGTAAAATATTATTTTAATTAAAAAAAAAAAAAAATGAACTGTTTCAACGAATCTTCCGTTTTTTAGATCATTAAGGTTTTGATCCAGTGTGGTTCTCACTTGCACGAAAGCGCGTACTTGATAGGAGAAAAAATGTGCGCTGCAGCAGCCGTTGGAAACGTAATGCGTTTAAAGTCGTATCAACTGGCGAATGCGGACCTCTCGCAAAAGGATGTTTCCGGAAGAACACCGTTGCACCTCGCGGCGTTGCACAATAAGATGCAAGCTCTCAAGTTTTTGTTGGAACACAGTGTGGATACAGAGTGCGTCGATAATACAGGTCAATCACCATACGATCTGGCCAATGCAGCAGGTTTTACGGAGGTAGCAATGTTGTTGCCATCTAATCCATTGGACATACCGATTACAGTGAAAACGACGACATGAAAGCGAAACGACCTATAGTTCGTAATCGCAATAGTGTAATTCAACATGAGAAAGTACGTTTGGATGAAAGTAAAATATACTCTCGTGTTTAGATGCAATAATATATAAAATGAATGTTTATTTAATTAAATATCTTTGCATTGGGTCATCCTGTAATACGAGCATATTTCTCTTTTCGGAAAAGGTGAAACAACACAGTTTTCATATTTTAATAATTATGAAGATGCGTCGTTAAACATTTGAGACAATAGCTAATGAAAAGTGAAAGTCTAAAGTGACGACGATTATAGCTGGATCACGCAGCCGTGCACGCGAACATATTTTACGCCCCGCGAGTTAAGATAATTACGTATTTCCTTGAGCAATATAAGTTGTGAGTCCTAAGTGCAAAAAAACTTACACAGGATTTTCTGGTTTTTATACAAAAATATACTCCTCTGTATTTGTGAAAATAATAAAATACATGTTACATCCGTTGTCACACTATCCCAAATTCATTCATCATAATTTTAAGAAGCGTTGGCGTTATCGAACAATCTTTGTAAATATGACCGCAATCATGATTTCCCTTTCGTCCAGTAGCTACAGCGTCTTGAATGATCGTGCCATTTGTGACATCTTTGAACCACTTATGACTGTTTCCAATTAATCGAGACATAACAAATTTGTTCTTAATGTTAAATTGTTCGTTGAGTTTTTTTTTTTTTCTAACTTTACCTTGATAATCCATCGATTATTTTGTCCACGCTCGTCGGATTTTCCGTCTTCGTGGCCACCGAAACGATCGAACAAATAACGTGTTGCGTGCACGAAGCCACATGATTATTGCCAAAAATCATTTCATTGATGGTATTTCCCATTTGCAACCATTGCCCGTTATCCTCCGAGCCTAGAGTTACATGCAAAGGAAAAACAAAAATATATTCGTGAACGCGGATAGTTAGATACCATCTACTTACGGTAATTGAACTGGGGATGTGTTTTCGAGAATAGTGGTGTAACTACGCTAAATAGCGTAGCAATTATCCCAACGATTCCAAGGGCTTTTGTATTAACGTTGAGCAATGGTGAAACTTCACCGTTCTCCCCTATTTTGTGCTCGAGCGGTATCGAAATGAAGGGAATAGTTACGGCCCAATCAATCTGGAGTAATTACCCAAAAAAGAGAACAGAATAAAATTTCTTTACGCAAACGGAATGGAAGTAACAGATTTTTTATCGAGCCATACGCTGAGTTTTTGGTCTTCCGAATTGAAGGAGATCAATCCACCGCTTGGATGTTTTCCAAATACCTTACTTTGAGCCCTCGAAGTCTTAGTTTTTTCATTGATATTACCTTTCGATTCAGAAAAGTGTAGCAAAAGAAATAATAACAACGCGACCGCGTGTTTTATCGAATTTTTCATGATTATAATCCTTGCACTGAAAACAGTTGATTTATTCTAAAAACTGGTTCTGCCACCTGTGGTTTAAGAAGATTATTGGTAACAGTGTATCTATATAATACTTACGATAGACGCGGTAACTAGTAAATCGACTAATTGGAGCGAGCACAGAAATTCGTGTGACGAATCCTTGATCCCTGTCAGCAGCTTTTGTACCGGACCTAGCCCACTCTCGTCAAGTAGGAAATCGTGTTTTCACGAGCGGAATTAACGAACCTAAAAAAGAATTCTGGTCAAATTACTGTCGAGAAATAAGCGTCGCCATAGCTGTTATGCCGGTCATCGTCACGCCTGAAAATTCCGCAAATTCGCACGTAGAATTCCATATTTTGTTTCATTATTTTCACCGAAAATTGTCACATTTAAGAAGAATTCTTAATATTTTGCAAATTTCTACAGATTACATCTTAAATCTGTATAGAATTATTTTTATCGATAAATTGTTATTTTATCAAAGTAAAAAGAAAACATTGTACGATGTCAATTGAGAGACACTGAGAACATTTTTTAATTTATGCGTGCATTCATATGAGAGGTTTGTTAGTGCATGCATAAGAGCCTCGACTTTCGTGAATTTTCCAGAGCAACCTGCAGAACAAATTCTTTGTCTCAAAATCAGGTAAAAACTAATACATAGTCGCGAAATGTATACATAGCGCTCCAATTTCACGAAATTCCTATAATCTTCTATTTTACAAACAAAATAGTACAAAATGTTTTCCCTTATTTCATTTACAAAAATTCCAAGTCCTTGTTGAGTCACAGTGATCATTAATCAGGACATTATAATGAACTTAAATTTGCTAGAACAAACTGTGCCGCTAAAGATTATGCGAGATCGTTGGAAATAAACAGATAGCATCTACAAGGTGTACTCTAAACGATCTAATCTCGATAATTTGATAAACGACGCCTTGTTTTCGCAATACAGTAGCGCGCAGGTGCTTCTTTTTGAAGAAAGATAATTGTCACGGACCTAGGAAGAGATGGGCGAGTGCGTTAAAAGATTGTTATTCTTCTTGCGAAAGATAAATTATTTCGAGCTACAGAGGTCTTTCTTGTACGACAACAATGCCGTTGCGAGTGATTCGTGGCGACAGTTTAACGTCCTGTTGCTTCTTCAGGAGAGACGAGCGAGTCACGCACCGTGATAGCGTTCCATGAAAATCTAACAATGAAAGCGAAACCACCGACTCCAATTATGTCCATAGTTTGTCATGTCACGACGATCTGGAGTAGGTGCACGACTATATATTTCAGAAACAACGTTGGTGTCCTCTAGTTTCTTTAAAACCAAACCGTACGACGCGCCTTAAAAAATTTGTCTGTTTTCTTACGTTTCTTACGAGGTATGTTTCCTTGTAGCTTAAGTGTACACACACGGAATAGAATGTTTCTGGCCAATAATATTTCTTTTAATATTTTCTTTTCGCAGATGTTTAATCTTCTGTGTTTCATCCTCTTCCTGATTTCTTCAGCGGTGGTTGTTAGAGGGGGCCCGAAATTTGACGATGGAGGGTAAGATTGTCCTTAAAGCTTGATCAATAGTTTTAGAAAACATTTTTTTATCGTTTTCTTCTTTCAACAACACTTCAACATCAATTTTTATAACCTAAATAAATTTTAAATAGGTTTATACCGAGTTCTATGATTTACTTGGAAAAAAGTGCAAAGTCCCAGGATCAGCTAGCCATACCGTCTCAAGTGGAGTTACGGAGCGAGACGTCAACTAAACGGGGAGACACGGACACCAACGATATCACAGATCGCAACCAGGAACCTCGATTTGGTTTCACGAACCTCGGTAGCACCGGAAGCGTAAGTCTCTTTAGACAATTCTATTTCTACCAAGCATTCCCACAGCACTTAACTAATACAGAAATAAACGCAGGGTTACGGAGTATCAACGTATGCCCCAGCAAAAATAGATTTAGGAGGACTGATCCTGGGTGCCATCATAGGAGTAGGTTCCATCCTCATCATTCCCAAACTGCTCTACGTCCTTTCTGGTACTTACGGTCACTATGCGAGAAGTAAGTTACTTTAATAAAAAAAGAAAATATATATATATAAATATATATATATATATTATCAATTCCCTCGTTAATACAGGATCATAATTTCCTTTCTTAATTTTTTAACAAGACATAATTAATTTCAGGCGAAGAAAGCGGTGTTACCCAAATTATGACAAAAATGGATGACGTCCTGGCTCGTCACGGTATCGACACGACATCCTGCATGCAACGAGCCGTGTGCACTTATTCACAACAGGCTGCTTCGTCCATGAAAGAGGCCAATAAGTTGAACGACGACGAGAACGTCTCGTCGTTCGATCGAATGGTCGATACGATCACGACGAATCAGATTTTCCGAACAGCTATGGAAGGAACCGCGATAAAGGAGGCGGTGGAAGCAGGAAGAACAGGTCGAAATTGTTCGCGGACTTATCCACACTGCGGTTTCTCTATGGAAACCATGCTGTCCCTGTTATCGAACGTAATTACCTCAGTTGCAGCAGTTAACGTGGAAACCACGACTCCCACGAGAACTGGAACACTGTAATCGCCAAAGGTTACAGTCTCTGATAACGCAGCAGAATATTCTGAATGAGTTTTCAGATTTCAGTTTTCAGTTTTCAGTTTTCAGTTGTTGAAACGCAAGAGATTCACGGACGCGTACTTTTTAAGTAAAGATGAACAGGATTGTAACAGGAAATACATTAACACTATACGACAAAGCGTGAAATGGTATATTGGTGTATTAATTGAACAGTCTATAGATTTATCACAGTAGGTGAAATAGTTGCAGGCAGCTTCTTGTGAATTAAAAAGAACAGATTTATAACGATGTCCTTTTACGTTTATTTGATCGTTTTACATACGTGCGGACCAAGAAAAGTGAAATTGTTCCCGCGTAAAGTGACGGAATCGTTAGTTCGCGCACTTTAGCGTGTAACGCGACAACTTTCATTCAATCTAGACACTTGTTCTTTACACAATCTTCGTATAAGGCAAACAGAACCGTATGGAATTACACGGTGTAACGATTTGTTATCTCGTAATACGAGCACAGATCTGAACGTTCTACGATCTTCAATGTAGATAAAATAATCTATTAGAGCATGTATAAATGTATAGTTTTTTTTTTTTTTTTTTCATTAATATATGAGTCGCGTGCGAGGTTTTGATTCCTACGAGAAGTAAAACGAATTCTCTAAAATTAATATCGAACATCGATATTGAACCGTTCACGTTCAAATTGGAACTTTAACTCGAGGAGTGTTCTCGAGGAATTCATTGTTAACGATAGATCGTAGAACACTACGTTACATTCATATTAGTAAAATGCAATTTCGATTTTTACAAAAAAAAATATTGGATATTTTCTATTATATTCTATACGTGTATTTACGTGTACGTACCCTAGTAATTTTTTGGTCCTTAGCGAAATACTTAAACCTTTGTTGAACGCATTGTTAAGCAATTTAATTGAGTTGATATTAATAAATTTAATAAATGCAAGCGATTAAGGATAATTCCATTCGAGTTCTCTTCTTCCGAGACAAACGTATCTTAATTGCGGTATAATAACGTGCTTTGTGCTGGCTAATTATGAAAATACAACGATAGACAACCTCGAATTAATTAATACTGTAGTGAAATCCACATTGCTTCTCAAATGCAATTAGTTGCCGAACAATTCGCTATTTTATAAACGTTACTTGACTTTTACAAGAATAAGATCTCTGATAATTACAATATACATTCGATGTACGATCTCCTACGAGCACCATCGATTCCTATGAAAAGTTTTGTACCCGTTTCTCTCATTAAATTGGCAACGAGATTTTATCTTCTAAATAATAACATTTTTCAACAACTTTCACTTTGTAGAAGTACGATAACATTTTTACACAACGATTATTTCATGTACTGTCGCTTTGGTAGAAGTAATATGACTCCTATAGCAACGCACACGTGCCACAAACTGTGCACGATGTAGTAATTCCTTCTCGTCTGCAAGAACGCGTAACAGACGAGACCAAGGGAGACTAGAAGAAGACCAGCCGGAAAATAAATGCTTCTGCGAATACAAATAAATTTCATTTTACACAGTATCGTAAAAATAATATCGTAGAAATATTAACTTCTAAAATGAACAATTTACCTGTAAGGACGCGATGGATAACGAATAGTACCCCTCCTTTTGCATCTGATGCCCCACGAGAGGCCGGTCAGAGCGGAGCCTGTTATGGCTGGCAGGAGGAATACCCAGAGGGCCGTACGATCCATTTCAGCGCTCATAGCAAGAATAACAGCTCCAGCTATCTGACAAAAAGCGGTGAGTTTAGGTCCAAACGAAGCCATCGCCACCAGCGTCACCCAAATAGACAGAAGAGCGTTGAAAAAGTCGCAGAATTGCAACACGCTTAGTCTCATGATGCACACGCTGTACACATCCTCCCCAGCCTCACAGGCATGATAGAACGTCGAGAAGAACAGAACGGCAGCATAAACTATTGCTTCCGTGAAGTATTCTCGACGGACAGCCACGTAAACAGAACCAATGAACGCCAAATTGCTGAGCGTCAGCAATAGTACACGGACGATTATGTCGCTATTGCTGAGAACATAAGTGTCATCCGCGCAATCAAAGCCTCGATAGGCGCCGGAACAATGACACGCGGCGAACACGAAACCACCACTCATATAATGCATGCATTTCCCTCGGGAATTGCAACGACCTTCGATGCAAGGTAACGAAGAGATACGACTCTCTACTCTAGCGTCGCAAGGACTCATGCAGTCGCAGTCCTCGCAGGCAGTCCCGTTCAGACAGGTCGCGGTACAATGGCAGTTATCCTCCACGCAGAACGCTCTCAAACTTATGTGCCAGATTCCTGGTTCGGGGAACGGAATGTGGACATTAGCTGGTCCTGTAGAGTTCACGTAAATGTCCGCGGCCACCGTATTATCTGTGCGGATGCAGCTTCCGCCAGCAGTGATGTTCGAATAGTAACCTGCTCGAACAGGATGTGCTTAAATGACAATGCCTCTTTTATTAACTTTCAATCGACGCTGCTGCTCACCTAATGAAATGCATGCGACCACGACGATATTCTTCTCCTTGTCTTTCGTGTCAACTAATTTCAATCCTAGACTCAACGTTCCACCAACGTCGTACACTCGACCGATTTCGAAACTAAGGACGGACAGTGTGTCTGCGGTGAGATTAAACGCCGATGGTTTTGTACCGTTTCCTCGAAGATGCTCGTAATCGAAGAGAAAAAAATCGGGTAAAGACTTTCTCATCAAGTCCACTGATTTCACCTGGCCGTAATCGATGAGAGAGCCATCGGCGAGCTGTAAGGACACGTTCGAGGATTCTCCGGAGAGAAGACGAAGAGTAACATAATGAAACGCATCCGAATAGGGCTTAAAGAAGACGGTAGCGTTCGTAGTGTTCACGATCATCCCTGCGAGGTGATCATCCGCGGTCACGTGAACCGCGATCTTACATTCTTCGCCACAGGTCGACTTCAATGACAGGCTGGAGTCCACGAATTCATCGGGGATCATTAGCTGCATCACGGCAGAATCCACGCTTTCATTCATGTGTACTTCATATTCTAATTTCGGGTCCATCGGTGATATTATCGAGGTAGATTCTAAAAATAATTCTGCATCCAGTACGGTATCGCACGATGCTCCAAGCCCTAGAGATCAAGAATACATATTTACAAACTTCTATCGTTACAATAGAAACAATTAATTTTTCTTTCTTTCTATTTTATTTTCAACGAACAACCTTGTTGCGTGATCTTCCCGTTTTCAGGATCGCTCCAGGATCGAAACGCAATGGCGTACCAATCGCCCGGTGAGGGTGCGTTGATATTAATCATATATTCATCCCCGTTACTCTCCATGTTTAAAGAATAGTATCGACGTCTGCCTTTCATAAGTTTCGCCGCTATCTTCGATCCATCCGGCCGTACAAACGGCAGGCTACCAGATTTCAGAAACACTGAGACGTTTCGAGCCGAACAACTACCTATTCCTCCTGTTTTCTCTTCTTTTACAGTGAACCTGAAAATATATGCACGATGATTAATGTAACCGTTGTGACTTCATAATTTATTTTTTTGCGCAAAACTCAGGAATCGTAGAAACAAAAAATTTACTTGAACCCTGCAGTAACCGTGTAATCCGGGATGTTGAAATGGATGATGGAGATATGACGATAAGCGTAATAATCGTCTAGAACATTGTTCGGTCGGTGAGCGACCCGTTTCAGTTTGCCGCATAGGCCTCGTTCTATCGCGAAGATCCATGCCAACGAAATAACTAGTACGATGTCTCGCATATTATAGATCCTACAATTCCCCACATAACAAGCTACTTCTTCTTCCAGTCGGAGAACTTATTCTGCTTCAACGATCTGCACAGAAAGAAACGTCCATTAATCGTTTCTTTTTATCATAATTTCGAGCAATCTAATTGAAAATGAGATTGGATAAGATTAGCGCGAACCGTAATATCGTAATATCCCAATATCAACGAGGAAGTACGCGAATTGAAGATTATTCACGCGATGGAAATGAAGTAACAGAAGTTACATCTTCGCGGCTGGAGTCAACGTGATTCGTTTCAGACATTGAAGAAGATTTGCGCGATACGCGCGACCAAGTAGGTCAGATTCCACTGTCAATTTTCGCGCTTCCTGCGCTTGCAAGACGCGATAGCTTATTTGACTACACTTCCGCGCCACGTTACAAACCAGGGATGTTATCAATTTAAAACAATTTTACTGGTCCGTAAAAATTTGTTATCTCCTATCTCGGCGGTCTTGTGTTACCTTATAAAATAAAATATAAATTAAAAAAGGGTTTAACGATAATTCATATTTTGAATAGATACGAGAAATGATTTCGAAGGAACGGGGTAATAAGAGAAAGAGTAGAAAACTTATCTCGTGACCCATGAACCGATTGCAGAGAATTATCGGTAAAATTGTCGAGAGATACGAATAAAATATTAACGGAGATGCAGTTCCGTCTTCGAGTTCGAAATGTTTCGATAGAACTTGAAATAAATTAACCGAGTATTGGAATAATCGAGCGGATTGCTAAATAATGCATGTAAAATTGATTTCCTATATCGCGAACCTTCACCAAATGGACTTTAATAGTTAATTGACGATTCGTTTGCGAGCTTGCTTTTGTAATGTATTTGAAGCACTTGTCGGCAAATGAGCCATGATAGATGCGCAAACCGATGTCCGACTCTGTACGGCCAATTTTAGAATTGTATTTCAATTAGAATCACTTAACGTTTACACGCGCGTTCTAAGAACAATGCACGGAGAAGTATAAAATACTGGTTTTAAAGATTGAAACAGAGAGATTGTAACGTTTCACCGTCTCGATTGGTACATTGAAACGAAACGCTTTAAATCTCTTAAAATAATGGTAATGAACGAGTTTAAAATATGTCGGTAATTTGAGAGTAACGCGGCAATTTGCAATGTCTCGTGTTAACTTTGCTTGCTCGCGTCAACACACCTACACGTTTACATTTGATTAACATCGTTACGCGTGTTCGTAACCATTCCATACGCGGACGAGATAGATTGAGTTTCAGAAGGGTCGAAACGATGCCGTTTCCAAGCAAAGACGAATAAAGTTCACGCTGGTTCGAACATCTTTCCTCGGTTCAGCAACAAGTGTCTCTAAACAATGCTCGTTTTAAACCTCCGTCGACATACAAGTTTGTCAACGAATCAAAGTTAGCGCGCGTATTTTACCAACCGTCCCGTGACCCACGTCGTTGCCACTCCAATATATTTGATAACGTTAGTCAAATGGTGACCAATAGTTACGTGGCTAGTTGACTAAATTCGACACTATTTAACACAGTCGCCAAGAGAATTTCGAACGTTTACGCGAGCCAGACGTTTTTAAAGTCGTCCGATTTTTCCTGTATAATTTGTGAATCTGGGAAGAAGCGACACTCCTGGAGTTATAGCTAGAACTTCACTAGACCTAATTGTCGTATCTTTCTGATAGTCGATCACTGATAAGTTTAGTCGTACGGTTTTGTATGTACACATATGTAGGCGCGAGAACACGTACCAAGAACTCGTAGGAACACGTGGTCGCTTTGACAGCTATTCCTGATCTCACGTGAGAGTGCGTTCGTGACCGCTCGACAGACTGAAAATCCCCGGGAGCTGTTTATTGATCGTTCACCGTCGAAAGATTCGCGCTACGATTCACCGGTTAGATGCGCTTATAATAGGGGAACTCGATGCATACAGTGACTCGACGTTCTCAACTCACGCCGCTAAGTAATCCCGAGAGATACAGAGAGAATTTGTAATGACTCAAGATTTCGCCTTAATCGGATGTTTAATAGAGAATTGAGACGGTGTCGCGTTGTTGAAGCTCAGTTCCAACACGTGGGTCGATCGGTTGAAACCTTTCTTGGGTAGTCCGACTTCGTAGGTGTTTGTACAGCGTTTTTTTTTTTAATAACAATAATAATTGTCGATGAGAAAAGGTATAAAAAATTATTTAAACAAGTTTCTTAACTAAAAATGGAATTAAAGAAATTCTATATTTTTTATGTTTATAAATGTATAAAAGTTTATTGATACGTAAAAGTCATGTATTCCTCAAATTTAATGATTTGAGTACCGATAAATAAATCTATATTTTTTCACTGTACATTATTCTTTTAAAAACCTCGGAAATAGTTAATAAGAGTATTTTAAACAATCCTCGTTAAAATTCCCAAGTATCCATCCACCTCAAAGAATGCATTGGGCTCTCAGGATCTAGCGAAGAAGGACCAACCATACCATGTGCCAAAGGAGAGAACAAATAGAAGCTATAAAAAAACATGTATATAAATATAAAACCTCTTTATTAAATATTCACTGTTCGACTAAGTTGCACTTACCTATACATGGTACTTGAAATAACGATACCCACTGTTGTGTGGTATACAACATGCCCAATTTTATTTGGCAGTAAAATGAGTAAACTTTCGCAAATATAATTCAAAGTTATCCCAGTTAACATTGAACTATATAACAAGGCTGGGAAATAATGATGAAAATATAAAACTCTACTCATTCCCCAGAACGGTGCATAATGTAATATCCAACCAATGAAGAGCCATTTTCCTCCATACACTACTTTGTGTCGTTGTTCAAGAACGACAGGATTTTCTATGCAACCGCGTTGCTGTCGCACGCAAGCATGAATGTATAATATGATAAAAAGTATTAAAAATACAATATTACTCCACCATATAATTGGATTCCCGAGTAAATATATTTTCAAACTGTTGCCGGAAAAAAATTGTCCCTAAAAAATTTACTGTTAATCACATTTTCCTATTCTCCGTCGTTATCAGACCTACCCTATAATTAATAGGCCACTGCCAGGGACGCGATGATACTTCTCCTTCTTTAACTTTCAAATCGGAATTTCCTTGTAACATAACTGCGTGTGACTCCAAAAATCTATCCATGAATCCTGGTGCATACACTTGAAAACTGACGTTTGGTACTGTAAAGAAAATTATTACGTAACAAACGATATATAGTTTATAAATATTGATTACTAACATTTTGCATAATTATTGTCCTCGATGTTCCACAGCGCATTCTTTTCTCTCATATTTGGATTACAAGAAACTTCTTGTTGACTGTATGCCCTATATGAAAAAATTACAAAATTTGTAAAATAATGTTTATTTTTTGCTTAAAAAATCATAAAATTCTATAACTAACCACTTTGGCAATGTTTTTCCACTGCACGTTAAAACGCAATGGTGTAAATAGTGGACAAACTTTAATTTACTCGTTACTGTTTCTATTACATCGCCATCCTTGCCATTTGCTATTAAAATTTTCCATACATCGTTAGCATCACCAGTACCATTCTATAAAAATAAAAACGTAGAATTGTATAATGAAATTATAAGAATTGTAAAAAGATAGACTTACTTCGCCATATCCTGTAACTTGATAGTGCTTTTTGGAAATGGGTGCAATCTCTTTATGCGAATGCAAATTTCGATGCGTAATAACGTGTTCCAAGCGTATAAGGTCACCGTGTTTTACTAATACTGGGTTCGACGGTATATCATCGGTATCAAATTTCTTTACCAACCATAAATTATTATCGTCTTTGTGCGAGTAAGTCGTAATCTAAACAAAATTTTTGCGTTAATATTTTATTCAAATATACTGATAAAGCATACGATACAGTAAAATTTATACTTGTTGTTGTCTAGCTCCAATGCCTTCTGGATAAAGGTGCCAATGAGAATGCAAATATCCTCCACCAGTTCTATGATTTTTCAAAGTGATTGTAGCCCCGTAAGCTAACTGTCGCGGCATTGTTGCGTTGTACAAAGAATTTCCTTCTAGTAAAGATTGAAATTCAGAACTATAAAATCCATCTCCGCTTCCGCTGAAACATTTAAGTATTGGTATTAGTAGATCTACTCAAGATGTACATATATGCGATAAATAATTCTTTTACCTTTTATTTAAAACAGTTAGATGAATGTAAAAAAACAGCATGTACAATAATATTGGTAAGAAAATGAGACAAATACATCGTGCTAATAAATGTTTTCCAACGTGTATCTGCAATAAACGCGTATACGGGTTTAACTAGTTAACTTTAATTAATTGGTAAGATTAAAAAACTTACAATTGGTTTTGTGACGTCTCCTAATTCTCTCCATAATTCAAAAACAGTGTAAAGTCCAACCAATAAAATAACGAACAAACCGACAAACTTTACACTTATCGTACAAGCAAGGGAAATTCCTGTGAACGATAACCATCCCCACCATTTCCACGTAAATGGCTCGTTATGAAGAGAACCCACACGAGCCATTCCCCAAGTTGCACACATCATAAAGCATAATAATATAGGATCTAATAAAATGTACTGATTTAATGTCAATAATCCCACATCTAAAATACATAAATTATATAGAAATGTATCTATCTCAGCAGATGAATAAATTATTATAAATGTGATATGTATACCAAACAAAATAAATAATGCAGAAAAGGCTGCTGCTTGAATAGATCTTGTTAAATCCCATACAATGAGATACGATAAAGGAACTATAGTTGCGCCTAAAAATGTACAAAACTGAAACACAGAACACATTTATAAAGCATTTAATTATTAAATATTTTATTTCTACAGTCTATCAACTACTAATCAATATTAAATTGTACTTACAACTCTCATACCAACATAGTTAACATTCTCAAACTTATCTCCTGGTTTTTCAAAAGGAAATGTTCCATCGTATCCAGTTAAATATCCAGATAATGCTATTAACATCTGAAAACTAATAATGTAGATTCTTAACATACAAACAAAAACTTATGCATATATCATTTACCTTTCCAAGAGGTGGATGAACGTCAAAGAAGAATGTTCTATTTATGTACCAACTTCCCATTTTGCCAAAATGAGTTTCATCCCAACTAGAATATTCAATATTTTAATATAAATAAATAATCCATGTATTATAAGTTTATTAAAACAATATTTTTTCTTTAATAAACAGCTTACCAAACATGCTGCGGTTCTGTAACTTTGTAAAATCTTGTCCCTGATGTGAGTATCACAATAATTCCAAACAACAGCCACCAGTTCCTATATGAATGTATCATCAAAATTTATGAATAAAATTCTCAGTTTAAAATTAAAAATTAATTATAATTAACGCTACATACAAATCAGCTGTCTCTTTTTTTTCTTTAATTGTAAATAAATTATGTGAATGCACATTTTTTATTTTATGTGCACTTTCAAACAGATTATTTCCTTTTTTCATGTTATTATCTATTGTTAGTACTATTACACAATTTTATAATAATTTTATTCCGTATTATTTAACGTTTAATTACAACAAGCTATTTCAGGAATGTAAAATATTTCAATTCCGTTATGTACCACAATATGTACCAATACTACTTGTCAAACTTTCAGTTCTTTGAGAACACCTGAAAAAAAAACCGCCACAGACAAGGTTCAATATAGACTTCTTATATGAAGGTAAATTTATGTCACCTGGTCCATGGGTAATATAATTTCGTTACCAGTTTCGTGTCGCATGTGACATTATCGGTTTAGAATAAAGTAGGACAATGTACTGATCCCCGCTCAATTGGAATCATCCCTTTTTTTATACGACCGGTGATTTAGAACGTGCCACATGAAATCCTAAAAAATAAACAGTGAGGTAGATGTATCCTCGAGGGAAAAGTCGCAACGTACTATTTATGATTATAGGTACACGTGTTAAATATAAATAAATTAACTATAAACACGCTAGTAGTAGGATAATTGTATTTTATAGAAACAATTTCCTACAGGTTAATTAAAACCGAGTATAAATATAAATATTTGTTGTTTTAAGTATTAATGATATAAGATGGATGCCTTGGACATATTTAATTCACAAGGTACTTTTCAAAGAAAAATATTACCCGGCCCAGCGAGTCGAAAACATCTACCAATGGATATGTCTTTATTAGATGCACAATTAAATACAACTAAATGTAATACAGAGAAAGGAACAGAATATGTAGCAGAATATGTACAGAAAGAAGAAGACCAACTTCTGGAGGTACAATTATTCGTAGTTTGAATATTGTTTAAAATTCTATTTAATTTGTTATATTTTTAGTCCGCAAACTGTTATACTACAAACGATAAAAACAACTTTGACGTTGTTTCACAAGGAACTGTTCCTATACAAGATATACAGAATGAAGAAACATTGAACATTTATAAAACGTATCAATTTGTTTATCGTGCAAAACCTGGTTTAATAGTTACTTCTAGAAAAGAGGAAATAGTGTCTATGATTGAAACTAATTCAGTTGTAGTAATTCAAGGCCCAACTGGTTCTGGAAAAACTACACAAGTACCACAATTTATTTTAGACTCCTGTTATAAAAAAAGACTCCACTGCAATATTATTGGTAATTTTATTACATTTGAAATAATATTGAGCTTAATTTAAATAAAATTCTCATACATATATGTATTTTATAGTTACACAGCCTAGAAGAATCGCTGCTATAAGTATCGCAAAACGTGTTAGTCAAGAAAGAGATTGGCCAGTAGGTACCCTTATTGGATACCAAGTAGGTCTAATAAATAATACTTGTAAGGATACCCGCTTGACATTTTGCACTACTGGAGTGCTTTTACATAAGTTGATAAATACCAAAAACATGTTGGATTATACACATGTTATTCTTGACGAAGTTCACGAAAGAGACCAAAATATGGACTTCCTTCTCCTTGTTGTTAGAAAGCTGTTACGTACAAATTCACGTTCGGTAAAAGTAATTTTAATGTCTGCTACGTTCGAAGTGGAGAGATTTGCTAAATATTTTTCATCTCCTGTGAGAAATAAACTTGTTCCTGCACCTATTATTGATATTCCAAAAAAAACTTTCTTTAATATTGCTGTCTATTATCTTTGTCAAATGGGTGCACTAGGACCGGTAAATATTTTATATAACTATTAAACATGATAATATATAGAATTTAATACATTTGGATGTATTTTTTGTACTACATTCTACATTATTCTAGATACCAGAAGTTTGTACTACTGAACCAACTGTTACAAAAAAAATGATGGACTTTTGTGTTAATCTTATAAAAGTTCTCGATGATGTTGACATGAAAGCAGACGATGCAAATTATGATCCAGAAACAAATATTTATGAAAGACACGTGATTCTCATATTTTTACCGGGAATTCATGAGATCGAAGAACTGCATAATTTACTGTCTTTACCAAAACATGAACAGGTTAAATGGGATGTAGTAATATTACATTCATCGATTACAAACGAAGAACAACAACGAATTTTTCAAAAACCACCTCGTGGTTATCGTCGTATTATTTTATCTACAAATATTGCCGAAAGCAGTATTACCGTACCTGATGTAAAATATGGTTTGTTCCTTTATTAATCTACGGTAAAAAGAAAAAAAATGATCTTATAGAAAGCAGTATTTAATTATCGATTCGTTTCAGTAATTGATTTTTGTTTGATAAAACAACTTATAACCGATCCAAAAACGAACTTCCAATGCTTAGAATTAAAGTGGGCGAGTAAGGTAAATTGCGAACAAAGAGCAGGTCGTACAGGTCGAGTAATGGATGGTAGGGTATATAGATTAGTATCACAAGAATTTTACGAGGTAAGTTTATTTAATAGTTTACATATAATTGTGGCAATGCTATATATGCAGTAATATTGAAAATAATTACAGAATATATTGGCCCGAGAAGTAACGCCTGAAATGTTACGAGCTCCATTAGAAAATTTGGTTTTAAAGTCAAAATTGTTAGACATGGGAGATCCCAAAGCTATTTTAGCGCTTTCTCTCGATCCACCTGATCTGGGAAATTTGGAAAGAACAATATTGATATTAAAAGAAGCAGGCGCGTTGCTAAATAAGACCAATGAGATACAAACTTTTGATGGAGAACTAACAGATCTTGGCCGAGTTATGGCTAATCTGCCAATGAATATTCATGTATCGAAATTAATAATGTTAGGTCATGTTTTTAGCGTCTTGAAAGATACAATAATTATTGCAGCTTGTTTAACTGTAAAAGATATGTTTAATAATCCGTTTCAACAGAAATTGTTAGCGTATAACGTGAGGCTTAGTTGGGCCGCCAATTCTTGTAGCGACTGTGTAGCTTTCATGAATGTATACAAAGTATGGATTACTGAAAAAGCTAATCGTCGATTAAGTAGCGACGTCGAAGAAAAGAAATGGGCATCGAGAAATTTTATACAAATAAAAGTATTACGCGAAGTTAAAGCCTTGGTAACAGAATTAACCGCTAGATTGGAAAAATTAGGTATACAAGAAAGTGCCGGAGTTAATAAAGTTGTTTGGAAAGAAGAAGAGAGACCATTTGTTTTAAAAATTGCAATTGCTGGTGCATTTTATCCGAATTATTTTATTAAACACACACCGGATAAACAATTTAATGAACATGCTGGAGTAAAATTATTAGGTGGTTTAGATCCATCAAAAACGGTATATTTGCAAGGATGGTCTCTGAAACAACCTGGACTTCTATACGCTCGTAGAATTCAAGATATTTTTAAAAAACATTTGACGAATTCTACTGGGAAAATAAAAATATCTTTCGATGGTTCTTCTCGTATTTATATTCAATTTATTAAAGAAGTAACTGAAAACCAGTATAATAATACATTGCGAAAAATATCTCCGTCCGTTTACAGAGCAATCAGAATGAGACAGTGTAATATTCCTATAGAGATACCTATTTTAAATGAAGATATAGCTCTTCAAAGAGCGGAAGAAATGAATTTGATTAGAAAAACCTTTTTTACGTCTGAAAGTTTGATAAAAGACAAAATTAGACCTGAATTACCGAGTTTGCGCGTAGCTCGTATTCCTCTGATAATACAAAATGTATGTATTTCTAATGTAATTATAATCTCATATTTTATATAATTAAACGATAGCTTAAATTTTCAGATTAAAAGTCCTGGTCATTTTTGGGCACAAATACGCAATTCGACGTATAGAAAAAGAGTACATAAAATAAAATCAACTCTTGAACAAATGCTATATCATTTAGAAACATTCACAGTGGTTCCGGAAACTGGTACGCTTGTGATTGCACCGTACGAACAAAGTAATTCCAAAGCATATTTTCGAGCGATAGTTGAAGGCCATGTAACATCACCAGAAATATTGGTACAAGTATTTTTTATCGATTATGGTTATTCAAGCGAATGTCGATTATGCGATTTGAAATGTCTGGAGTATAACAGCGATATTGCTCGCATTCCTGCATTAGCTTTCGAGTGTAAATTAGCAAACATTCGACCATATATAGCACATTCTTTCAACGATGATTGGTCACAATCTGCGTACGATTTATTCTGGACATTAATTAATAAACCTGGCCTAATTTTCGGTGAAATTTATTCCGTTGTCAATAGCGTTGTTACGATAGAATTATTTCATAAAAACGAAGAAGAAGAAATTAGTATTAATGAATGCCTTCTTGAAAAAAGATTTGCAATAAAAAAAGAAGAAGACTATTTTTCACGCTTTAATCATGATTTAAGACTACAAGAATTAAATATGTCGGACGAACAATGTTATCACTATGAAAAAATGCAGTACAGTCAAGATTATATGCCAGATATTTACCCGGATCCGCCTGCGGTTTCAGAGTGCTTTACGACTATGAATTTACGGGGTCCGTTTTCACCACTAGAAATTGAATTAACTCATCTTACTATGGCTGGCAGAAATAAAAAAGTGAACTTGGCTCCGAATTCTGTAAATTCTGTTCTTCTGGATACCGATCCTGAAGATTCGTCTGAACGACTTTTGGTGGCAGGATCTGTTTCTCAAAGTGTGCATGGCCATAATTTAACATTATACAATACAACGTTAATGCCACGACTTCCTGGATTAACTGCTTTAATTGGATTAATTTTTACTCCATACATGGAATTGCGACGCAATAGTTTTGGAACATATTACACTGGCGCATTATGTGGATTAGGATTTGATCCAATCACTAAGAGAAGTATATTCCCAGAGCACGATATAGAACTTCACTTTGATGCTGAAATTACCATAGAAGATTTGCAATTTGTAGGTATACCGTTTAAAATGTTTCTTTTTGTTTAAGTATATTTCGACTATTTCTTTTGTCTCCTCGTTAGATAAATAGAATGCGTCATTGGATAAATATTGGAATTCAAATTAATCGTCCCTCAGAAAGTAGTGATAACATGGAAGAGATTATTGTTTGTCAAAACAGAATAAAAGATGCATTGTTGAAATTGGTTGAAAAGGAAAGAAAGCTTCAAACTCCTGAATTAATTAGCAATTTTGATAAATGGGGCTTGTATACTGAAACTTTATTGCTTCAACCTAGTAAACCATCTATGATCATAAACAGTATATATAAATTACACAATGCATTGGAATTGGAACTTACGAGTGAATTACAAGAAATTGCTAAACATGTGAAAAGTTTGCATGAATTAACTATCGAGTAAGCGAATTATTGAAACACGTATTGAGTTTCATTAATTTATTCCAACTAATTAATATTCTTTTTTAATATTATAGAGATCCGAGGAAACCTGAAAATACTAACATTCTTTGTAAATTGTGTAATATTACATTAATCGATATATTTGACCTTCGTAATCATTTGTACACGGTACGACACAGGCAAAACGAAGAAATATTAGGAAGTAAACTTTAAATCGTAACACGACAGAATACACGATGTAGTGATAATGTAAGTGGTACTATTAGTATTATATACTACATGTTATTTTATACGTACTAGCAAAACCAAAGTTGCATTAACTTTACTTTGTGTAAAACATTTTCCTTTATATACGTTTACGTTCTGTCATAATAATTAATCATTTGTTATAACATGACATATTTTTGTTTCAGTATAATTCTAAGTATAATTTTTTTATTTTTATAGTTTAACAGAATTATAATTCATTGCCACTCTAATTTTATATTTTTCAGTATATTTTTGTAAAGAAAATCATTAATACACAAATAAAATATATATAATAATAAAAGTGTTGCACCTACTATTTAAAACATATCTACAAATCTTGTATTTATACTATACATCGTGCACGCAGTAGACGAGTTTAGTTAACGGCATATAAAATCCTTTCTTTCTTTTTTACAATTTTTGTACGAAATTGACAAATATTTTCAAATGTTTTTTAATACATATAATTTTTAAAACATATAAATAATGAGATCAGATACCTCAATTTAAGCAATCATAAATTAATGTTCTAAACTTCTCTCTGGAGATAACGTGCACCAGGCTGAGTACATAACAATCGCGCAGGAACATTAGCACCAGAGGCACTAACATAAGTACCTGGCGGTGGTGGCGGATACGGAGCTGGAGGTGGTTGTGGTGCTCTAACTGGATATCCTGACGTGATTCCTCCCGTTTTTGCACCCTGTTATCAAGTTTCACGTAAAAATGATATTATTATATGAATATTGTAAAATTTGGATATAAAAAAAAAAGTACCTGTGGGGGTTGCTGAATTGGAATAGCCCCACCATGAACAGTAACATGACTACTTGGTCTCAAATAAAACTTATCTTCTGCATAAGCACCTTTATGGTCCAATGAATGCAAATTTGTAACATATGCTAATAAATGAAAAATATTACAAAGACTCTTAATTTGTATAAATTTAAATCAATTAATATTAAATATCTGTACATAAATTTTAATGTACCAGATTGGTGTGTCGACAAAGTTGCTCTATTACTCGAAAGATACACGGATTTAGCTGGTTCGGGTTCTCGAGATGGTTGAGAGGTTGGCGCTGAATAACTATAAACGCTTTGACCAGTAGGGGCTGAATAAAAATTGGAGGCAGAGTACTGATTATTCTCTGCAAGAAAATGCATAATAACACAGTTAATAATCAGAAATACAAAAACTGTAGTCGATGATTTTGTAAACAAAGAGCATGAAAATTAAAGAAGGTTTATTCACTCACTGTTCCAGAGAACAGCTCGGGAATCGCCAGATCTCCTAGCTGCTTCCTCAGATTCTATAGAGGCATAAACGTCTATGTTTAATACTTTTTTTTTTTTTCTTTTTCAATATATCTTTTTAACACGAAATTATAATTGCTGTATTTTGATATACTTACTGGAAGGCGGAGGATTATAATTTGGTATTGAAGGTGTTGGTTTGTATCCATAACCAGCATGGTATGGAGAGGCTGTAGGCGGTGGTGAAGGACTATGTGTTCTCTTTAATGGTCCCTAAAAAAAAAAAAGTAATTTAATTTTTTATAAATAAGTAAATTTCATATACTTACAGTTGGCAATAAAGTATGAGTTGGTGTACCAACAGCTACTTTATAAATAGGACTACTGCTTCTCGGTAGTGGAAAGAATAATTGTGGATGAACTACTCTGGGACTTGTTCCAGGATATCCTCCTACAGCTGTTAAAACTTCAGAGCAAATGCTGCGGAACAAAAATATCCAATTACAATATATCGTTAAACTTATAATTCAATATTTTAAACAAAAATGAATAAACCTTGTTTCTTTAGTTAGTTGTCTTTTTCTATTATCATCTTCGTTCAAAACTTTTTTTAATTGTAAAAACAATTGATGTTTTTCATCTTTTAATTGTAAAAGCTCATTTTCCAAATTCGATATTTGTTCTCTAGTTTCACCTAAAGTCATTACGTCTTGTTTTTGTTGGCGTTCTCTTTCTTTCCTTTGTCGTTCCTCTTCTGCGTCTGCTTCTTGTTCTACGCATTTACGATAAAATATTAAAATAAAAGTGAAAACATGATGAAAATTTAATAGAAGGAAAGTAACCTTGTTTTTTTCGTTGTCTTTCTCTCGTAATGTGAGTTTTTAATGCCTGCCACATTTCTTCGCTACGTTGAGGAGGACCTACGATTACGGCCGGCATTTTTCATTAACTTTTTCTCAATCCTATAACAATGTAAATCTGATATAATAGAACAATAAATCCATGACACATCAGGATGTATTTTTTGTATACATCATTACAGCCATAGACGCAATTGGTTACAGATAATATATATCACAAATCTGACATCTTACGGAACTTTGCGTCAGTGGAAAATAGAAATGGAGAGATAACAGAGGATACCGTTTTTTCATCTTTTATGTAATTTTAACAAGTTTCGTTTCATTTAAATCACTATTATTAAGTTTTGTAATTTTATTTTATATCGAATCAGAAATATTTGATGCGAGACAAAATAGAAAGGCAGCTTGCGAAATTGTGTGACAAAAAATGCATTATACGTTGCATCTATCTTATATTTGATCCATGGTTCGAGGCAAAATCTATGAGAACGTGTACAATGTTGTGGTTGCCTATTTTTTTCTGTCTTTATTGAAATCATTGAGAAACGTTTATATTGTAAAGTTATTACAGAGAAGTTCATTACAATTCGTAGTATCTGTAACAAATAATCACATTTACTTTACTTACTTCACAAATAAACACGGTAAGTTACGGGCTTTTTGTTATTAATCAATTGTAACTTCAGCTGTGTTGGTATTGTATGATACAAGTTATTTTTTTCATAAATATTTATATCATCTTTAATTAATTATGCGTAGACATTAAACGTGTAAAATATACACGTTACATGTTCCTATGTATTTTTTTTCTATTTTATTTTCAAAATGAAGAGCAATTTTAATAAAGGTTAACGGTAATTTAATTAACGTAAAAGATATATATGTTTGGTATAAGAGAAATATTCTTCAAAGGCTTTACAACATTGATAGAAGACATGGCTCATTACAAAGGAGCAGCCAGTGNATCCTATAACAATGTAAATCTGATATAATAGAACAATAAATCCATGACACATCAGGATGTATTTTTTGTATACATCATTACAGCCATAGACGCAATTGGTTACAGATAATATATATCACAAATCTGACATCTTACGGAACTTTGCGTCAGTGGAAAATAGAAATGGAGAGATAACAGAGGATACCGTTTTTTCATCTTTTATGTAATTTTAACAAGTTTCGTTTCATTTAAATCACTATTATTAAGTTTTGTAATTTTATTTTATATCGAATCAGAAATATTTGATGCGAGACAAAATAGAAAGGCAGCTTGCGAAATTGTGTGACAAAAAATGCATTATACGTTGCATCTATCTTATATTTGATCCATGGTTCGAGGCAAAATCTATGAGAACGTGTACAATGTTGTGGTTGCCTATTTTTTTCTGTCTTTATTGAAATCATTGAGAAACGTTTATATTGTAAAGTTATTACAGAGAAGTTCATTACAATTCGTAGTATCTGTAACAAATAATCACATTTACTTTACTTACTTCACAAATAAACACGGTAAGTTACGTGCTTTTTGTTATTAATCAATTGTAACTTCAGCTGTGTTGGTATTGTATGATACAAGTTATTTTTTTCATAAATATTTATATCATCTTTAATTAATTATGCGTAGACATTAAACGTGTAAAATATACACGTTACATGTTCCTATGTATTTTTTTTCTATTTTATTTTCAAAATGAAGAGCAATTTTAATAAAGGTTAACGGTAATTTAATTAACGTAAAAGATATATATGTTTGGTATAAGAGAAATATTCTTCAAAGGCTTTACAACATTGATAGAAGACATGGCTCATTACAAAGGAGCAGCCAGTGAAGCTGGCAGAGCGATGCAGTTGATGAAAAAGAGAGAAATTGCTCAACAAGAAATAGAATTGAGAAAAAAGAAAATAGAAGATGACCTGAAAATTCATAACATAGAAAATAAATTTGCAACGCATTATAATGCTGTTGAGCAACAGTTAAAAACATCTACCATCGGTTTAGTCACCTTAAATGAAATGAAAGCAAAACAAGAAAATATAGTGAAAGAACGCGAAAGAAAATTAGCACAAAAAGAACGTGAAAAAGAACAGGAAAAAGAAAGAGCCCTTGCTGCTAAGCAAGCTGAGAAAAATAAGCAGAAGAAACAGATACAAGCTTTGTCGTTTAATTTAGACGAAGATGAAGTAGAACTTTCTGAAGAAGAAACTGAAATGAAACCGAAGTTTGAAAAATCAAGAGACAATGATATTGAACCGGTAACAAAAAAGATTAAAAAAAATCCAGACGTGGACACAAGTTTTTTACCCGATAGAGAAAGAGAAGAAGAAGAGAATAGATTAAGGGAGGAGTTAAGGCAGGAATGGGCTAGGAAACAAAATGCATTAAAAGAAGAAGAGATTGAAATTACTTTCAGCTATTGGGATGGTTCTGGGCACAGAAGAAGTGTTATTATGAAAAAAGGTATAGGTTTAATTATTATTATAGGTATAATGTATTTTTACTTTACTAAAAGAATAACTTTATACTAATTGTTATTAGTTCGCACTATTGGTAGGTAATTCCATTTATCAGTTGCTCCAAAGATGTCTAGAAGTTTTAAGACGCGAATTCAGTGAACTTAAAACAGTCATGGCTGATCAGTTAATGTATGTCAAAGAAGATCTTATCTTGCCACATCATTATACATTTTACGATTTTATTGTAACAAAGGTAAATTTCATATTAAAAATATATATATATATATATTTTATGTAAGATTTTGTTAGAATTAAAAATTGTTTATTGATTTTTGTTTTAGGCAAGAGGAAAGAGTGGACCCCTTTTTACATTTGATGTTCACGATGACATTCGCGTCATGCATGATGCTTCTGTTGAAACAGAAGAATCTCATGCTGGAAAAGTATTACTCAGGTACTATATATTTTAAATGTAAACGGTTTAACGCTTACATCACATTTTTCTATAAATTAGAAATCTGATTTCAGATCTTGGTACGAAAGAAATAAACATATATTTCCTGCTAGTAGATGGGAACCTTTTGATCCAACAAAAAGTTACGATAAATATACAGTATCGGATAAAAATAGAAAGAAAGATAAAATTTAATGATAAGTAAATTGTATAGGAAATAATTGTACAAAGAAATTAATTATGCATATTATGTTCGGTAAAGGAAAGTTGTCATTTTAGGATGATTTCAGTGTCGTTACAGATATTCTGTATTCGAAAAATATTAATATATATTTAATTATAGCCAATTGAAATTTACAATTTTTCGTTTCTTAATTACATAGTAAGGTCAAGCTCTACTTAAATTGCAAACTAAATATTGTTTATACATTTTGAATAATGCGCATAGATTTCACAAAGTTGTTTTATCAAAAAATATTTCATACGCATTGTAAATAATGTATTACTTAGTAAATAAATTTTGATTTTATTAATAGATACAGCAATATTATTTTTTATTTTACTCCGCTTTGGCAGAGTTGTAACGGTACCAAGTTAATTATGTAAATTAAAAAAAATTACATATCTCGCATGTTTAATTCATTTTCGGCGACATTTATAATTGACGATAGATCTATTATCTTAAATTTCCTTTACCACTTCATCTGTAGAATCATTATCAAAATCCTGTAAACTTTTTACCATTGATGCAGCGACAAGTGTCGAAATCATGTTTTTTGTACAAGCACACAATACATTATCATATTCTTTTAAAGGTTACACTTTGTCATTATGTAAGTCCTGAAAAATCTATTATTTTACAAAATTAAATAGTGCTTTGATTACAAAAAAAATTGGTAATTACGCCATTAACTTACTTTCTACTATCAGAATCTTTCATTGTACCTTTTATATTTTTAATACAACCAACGGAATTAATAGATTTCTACTCGTTCTTTTTAGTAAAAAATAAAAGCGGAGAATGGTTAATAAAAGTTTACAATTTTTAGAAAGTACGGTTATTAATACAGCTTACTTCGTTATCAAGATTTAAAAGATTTAAGTAGTCTTCGTTTTGAAATATACGCCGCGTAGAATCAGTCGTTTCGAGTGATATGTACGAGTCATCATTTTTACGAAATTCTATCTTTGCAATTTTTGTTATATTTTTTTATTATATAAATAAATACGATTTTAAAATATATACTATTTGAAATATTCGATAATAATATTTTCATTTATTTGTAAATGTTCTGATAAAAAACATTATTATCGAATTTTTTTACACGTTATCTTTATTGTCATACCTGTATTCAGTGTTGCATACTTTGGGCATAAGTGAAAAAATTGTCGTGTATTTTCGGCTAATTTGCCAGTTTCAGATGGACTCGATGCTAAAATTTTTTTTAGTTTCTTACGATTTTTACATTGATAAAACAAAGTCTCTTCGATCGTTTTCTACAGCACGATTAAAACGTTTCTATACACCGTAGTAAAAATAAACGTTATTTTTATTTTATACCGGAAAACAATTTACCTTTACTTTTTTGTTTATTGTACGCATAAGATTATCAAGATTTTTCACTTTTAAAATTTCTTTTTGTAAGCATTCATCTTCCGTATTAATATTTAAAATATCAGCATCATCTTTCCATTCATCTTCGAACAATTCCTCGTTGTTATATAACAATTCTAATTAAGCACAATTTATTTTATCTAATATATATCACAAATTATCGACACAACAAAAAATTGTCGAATAAAAATAGTGAAATACTGAGACGTGTAGCAAAAGCAAGATGAAATCGAATATTTAAAGGATTATTTTAGACGAAACAACGTAAGTTGATATTACGTTTACATAAGTACGCATAACACGATAAACATTGTCATTTTTTGAGCGAATATATTCTCTGGTAAGAATGCAACGACAATATAATTGTTTCAATATGTCAGCATTTGTTCGTTTCTTTGGTATCGTTACTTGAGTTTGGTAACACGAAAGTACCTCTGTTCGCTTTCCATGAAATTTCTGCATTTTCTATTTGTTTTTCTTCCATTGGAAAGTCAAAAGAGTCTTTTGTAATTAAACTCACGGGTGATTCGACCGTGGAAAGACGATCTGTTCTTGAAGATTCCGTCGATGGTGAATGACTCGAATTATCGAATGAGGTTTTATCATATTTCCATACATTTTTTAATACAGACAGATTTTCACTAACGCTATCTTTAGAAGCATTATCAAATTGGTCTGATCTTACTTTAGTTTCAGCGGAAACGAATGAATGACCTCGTCGCTCGACGCTAGGGTTAGCTGAAGAGGTACGCGATGATTGATTACTATTGACTTTGCGACGCAATCGTGATTGTGTTTTATATTCTTCCTCGTCGCTACTACCCTCCGTGTATAATTCCTCCCCTGATATCCATAATTCTTCTTCTTCCTACGAAGACGTTTAAATTTAATTTATTCAGTTAATGGCCATCCATCTTCAAGACTGTAATCCTTAAATAGGAACTTCGTGGAATTTTACTTCACCTCTTTCTTGATTCTGGCAAGTTGAGATTGTACCGCGGTTTTTAATGACTGTTCCTGCGAATTTGGGTTGCTCGTTGTTTTGTTAGCCATCCTATTATTAAATATAACACGATGCTATATAAATAAATAAATAAATTTGTAGTTTGGCATATGCGAATATTGTATGGGGGATAATGAATATATTTAGCATTGCAAAGACCATCGACGAGTAAAAGGTCTGTGCAAAAGGATTAAACGAGGCATGATAATCGTAATTTTTTCCGTATACGTAAGACCAGTGTTGGTTTTTTTGGCAGGGTTTTTCGAAAAGAACAGAAAGTTTATAAAAAATTGAACGTGGTTATAATTACAGAATTTTGCAAATTCAATCGGTTCAAAAAACGCACTACGTACGTCCTTGAACTAGGAAAATTTGGGACGACGGTGAAATGGGTCAAGGTTACACGTCACAATAAATGTCAGCGACGTTTAAATTCACAGTCATTGAAAATCACTATAAGTGTTAAATGAAGTATTTAACGGTAGTGTTCTTTCTGATAACTTATCAATGTTATCATATTTCAAGGACGTGTATACTAACTTGGTACTGAATTTTTTTTGTTTTTTGCTTATTTATTTATATTTTCAGTAGTGCAAATATTAAGAATATTTTTTTTTATCATATTTTGTATTAAAAGTTTTTTAATAAATAAAATGCATCATTCAACTTAATGAAAATTTACACAGATTAATTATTTTATAAATATATATATATTATAAAACATTGATTTGAAAAATTTTTATTCATAAATCACAAATTTTAGTACAGATTCGATTATTGAAACAACTAATTTACAAACTCTCAAAACATTACCTCGATCTCTACGATCTCACGATTCTTGGAGTCACGTATTATAAGGAAAGACGAGATTTACGCGGTTATTTTCTGTATAATTCACGATTATGCAATGGCTCTTAATAATGACAGGTGTTATCGGACTGCATTCTTATAGATCTAATTTGTTTAATATTTTTTGGTTTCTAAATGTTTGCTTAGGACATTATTGAATCTACCGTTGTATTGTGTTTATCACGCGATGCACGTGATGTTTTACTATAATTGTGTTACAATCGATTCCTGACGGTAAAACGTTTTGACATTTTTTTTTTCGCGTTTTTTGTCATGCTATATTAGCAAGTACTTGAAAGCCGTACGAGACACTGCATACTGGCTTTGAAATCGCGATAGTAGCGGCGCCTATAGCCAGATACAGCTCGATATATAAATAAACGTGTTAGCTCGCTTGCGCGAAGGACCATGTGCTTTCCTACTGTCACTGTGATCTCATTTTTTTAAATACCCTTACTCATAGTTCAGTTAAAAAGGGAGGGAGGAAAACAGGACGCCTACTTGTTGAAAAATATAATTTCGAAACATCAAAGGCCGACATAAACAAAAGTATTGTTTTATATTTAACAGTAGTCCTTATTCTATATCAGTCATATAATACCGATATTGTTAAAAAATAATACGCTAGAAATCACGCTCGCTACGATCATGAAGTTGTGGGTTTAATACAAGTAGGATCCATATATGTAATATTTTCTGGAAAATGATCCATAATAATAAATCTTTTTTCACTAGGTTCGCTTAGATTATCCAAGAATCCAAACCAATAAATTACAAGTCCTGGACCAAACCTATTCCAATAACTTAGAAATTGTTCTTTGATGTACTTCTGATGTATTTCTGAATTTCCAAATCTTGCTTTGGATTCTATCCAATTAATTACAAAGCCATTTACTGCAATCGGTACTTCAAGTTTGAAATCTGGAGTCTTGTCGTATCCTCTTGACCTTAAGTGTTCCTCGTTGCAAAATGCAAGATTTTGTTCCGTTAAGTAGCTTTGTAACTTTAGTTCATGCTCCTGACCTACGGAACTGTATGTTTACCTTATAGGCATGTATTATAACTTATTATATTTTTTACTTAAGGATATAATACATACATTCCGATAGCATCTGCTATAGGTCCATATAAATTATCGTATAATATACACTGTAAAATATCTAGTTACTATATAGTTCATTTTTATTCCTTAAATTAATTATGTTCATTTATTTTATTACCAGATAGACTTCGTATGCAAGGTCTTTATCCTGTATGAGCGTAGTATCCTTAAATAATTTAGTAACTTCATTTCGAGACACTAAAAATATATTATTCTTAACGATTTAATATTAATTATATAACGGTATAGAATATTTCAAATTATATATAAGTTACCATTAGGGTCACTCTTCATACAATGTTTTTCAAGAACATTCCTAGCTAACAGTGCTGGTGGTGCACCAATATCTTTTGCCATTTTTAACAAAATTCCAATAGGTTCTCCATTTTGCACAGCTTCTACATAACTATGATTTAAATGATTTAATAATATTGGTATACGTTTGAATTAATAAAAAAAAGAAACAATTACTGTAAAGTATGCTTACGTATCATAATAATTCTTGTTGTTACCAAATAACTTACTGTGATTAATTTTCATTTTATGTTGTATTTCTAAAGACAATATGCTACATAGCGTATTTACTGGAATACTAAATAAAACGGGAATAAATATTCGATTGCAGTGGATAATTAAATTGTTTTTAATAAAAATAATCTTACTCGTTGTATTTCTCTTTTAAGACATCCCTACAATCTTTTGATAAGCCTCGAAATTTTCGAATTGTTGTCACTATGTCGTTGTACAATTCGAGCTTCATTTTTGGAATTTTATTTTTGAACCTTAAAATAAATTTATTCGAGTTATTTTAACTTTTTTTTTTGCGATTACAATATAAAGATTGTTTGTATTTATGTTAGTATTATTGTACAGATGTCAACTATTGTTATTTCCTGACAGAAACTATATAGGTAAGTACATATATTTTCTTCTATCATTCGTATGAAGTTTGCTCTTTATTCAATTTGTATGGGAAATTTTAATTCAAAATTATGTCAAGTTTGTTTGCTTTGGATTTTACGTTTTCGATTTTACGCATCGTAATTTACATTACAATTATCTCGAAAAATTAAAAATATCTTATAATGTTTTACAAATTTATCTTGGAATAATAGGTACCACACGTAGAATATACTAAAAAACTGCTAGTACCTACTTTCACTTTGTACGACGAGGAACGTAGTAGGGTTAGAGAATTGTGAAGTTTCGTAGTTATTATTGTCTTTTCCTTTTTTTTTTAACATTAATCACGTTGCATCGACTGCATTTTTGTGATCATTTTCCTTTCGATAGATGCAAAATATATAGAATAAAGATAAATACTGTGTACGTGAAGATTAAAAAAATAAAAAGTACAAAAAACTAAATAATTTTCATTGCTACGAATCGTTGATAGAACGAGTGTTAAATAGTATTATGTGTGCGCAAAGCAAATGACAGGTTTATTTACGTTGAATCTTTAAGTATCATTAACGTTGCGAATCGATCTAATATTTTTATTTTGTGAGAATTATGAATAAAAATAAAAAATCAACAAAAAAATTAAGCGCGCAACAAGGAAATTGTAAAACTGACAATGTACACGAAGGTAATTAATATGATTTCTATAAGAACGAAATAAGTCTAATTATATTCATATTTATTTCAATCGGTGTAAATTTTGTGTTACAGCTCCGGTTAAGAAAAGTGTGAAGGTTGATTTAAAAAATGATTCTCCTCAGCATTCCTACGATTCACGTGTTTCTGGTCATAGTACACCGATTAGAAAAAAGGATTATGTAATTGACGTAGAAGACTCTCCCGAATTAGATTATCGGTGTAGTCCAATTTCATTGCCTTGTACTCAAGATGGGGGTAACGAGATTGCTTGGGACTGGCAAACTTCTGTTAACAAAGGTTCAAATGACAAGTCTAAACCGTCCAATAATCATATCGAAACACCGAAACGAACAAAACAATTGCAAAAGAAACGAAACTCTAATTCTCCTTTGTTACACAAGCCGCTTAAAAGAAAACAGGTAAAAATGGAAAATATAGAAAGTATTGGGAAGCTGACAGCTGAATTGAAAGCTTTGAGTGAAAAGATGAAAAGCATACAACAAAATTGTAACAACCATATTATTGAAAATGAAGATGATACAAAATGTGATTTTGACAGTAAATTGATTATAGAATTGGATAATGACAGCAGCGATGATATAATGGTAGAAGTTGTTAATCGTGATAAACCAAAAATAGATTCTATTGCTGTTAATAGCAATAATAAAAAAAATTCAAGTTTTGAAGATTTATTTGATGATTCAATTAATGATTCAATGGTAAAATGCAGTCAAGAGATCGAAGAAAAATTGAAGTTATCTAAAGGAAAAACAAATGAAACGGAAGACCTATCTTCGATTAGCGAGAAAAAAGAAATATCTTCTACGTCCGAAAAGGAATCTCATTATCTGACAACATCTAATATGTCTAGTGGATGTTCTAAAAGTTCTAATAGCTCTAAACCATCTTTAACTAACGCAAGCGGTCATTTAAAAACGTATTCCAATAATTCAAGTAAAATGAATTCCAGCTCAAATTTTTCAGTTTCAAATTCAAAGCATTTTAACAATAATTTTATAAACGTATCGGATGGAAAACAAACGTCACAAGAGAAAAGTTTGTCAGATTTTCCAGATGATTCTTTCGACGACTGTTTGGCAACTTGTATGGAAGATGAAAAATTACTGTCAAAATTATCGGAATATGACTTTAGTCCTTCAAATTTAAGTCATAATATCAGTAATTCTAAAAAAACTCCTAAAAGATCTATTTTTAATACAATAAGTAATAAGAAGACACCGAACAATTTTCCTCAAAAATCAGTAGCTTGTAACGATAGATCTAGGAATTGCAAAAATTCGAAGCTTATTACAGATGATTTGGTTGATGAAATTGAATGTATCACCGATATAGAAACTATACGAAAATCTTTTCCTAGTAAAAGTGCTTTGGAAAACAGGAAATTCTTTAAAACAAAAAGTTTATCGGATCAATGCTTTTATCAAAACAAAAATATTAATATATGTACCAAAGCTACGACTATAGTCAAATCTGAAAAACGATTTCAATCGAATTCGGTCAATCCATCAGTAAGTACTACATTGCCCGTTGTAAGAGGTCAGAATTCATATAAAAATAATAATTTTCCATCAACTAATGATATGGAAAACGTGCATGCACTTAACAGATTGGGAGAAAAAGATGCTGGCAATTGTACTGTTAAATACAAATCTGCTAGCAATTTATCTAGCATAAAAGAAGCAAAAGAGTCTCAACCTGTACAATGTACTCCCGAAGAAATAGAAAGAAAGCGACTAGAAGCAAAAATGAAACTAGAAGCAAAACGAAAATTGCAGCAAATGAAATTAACAATAGATAATACTCCATCAGAAGTCCCAATGAAGAAGTCTGTGAAAAGGTGATGAACCAGTACTCTTGGAACAAACGAGTCAATGAAATTACCTTTTACAATAGTATGTTGTTTTATTTACAACCACTGTGTTTATTCTTCGTATTTCTGTGATTTCAACTGTGTCAAAACGTATAAGTATTCAATAGAAAAGTATTTTTTAATATCATATAAAGATTTAAATTTTAAGTATTCTGTAAAATCATGTTAATAGTTTTTAAATTGTTCTCGAAGAAACTACTATTTTCTATCAGAATGTACTATTCCAATGTCTAAACACTATAGATATGTACGTTATGTTGATTTCTAAATATATTTATTTGATTGTAATACGTATTGTAATATGTACCAATTTTGTGCCTTAAAACAAGTTTAAAAAATCAAAATAAATACTGAACTGTATTATAAATTTTTTTATAACACTATTTTTATTCAACTTATATCCCATATAAGTACAATTGTATCGCGCGGTAGCACTACATTCGCAGTCGATTATATACTAAAGCCAGTGAATATTTATTCGATCGAGTTTACATTATTATTTTTAATAATAAACCCGTGTTATAACAAAGACTACGTTCAATGGAAAACGATTAACTTCTTTAAACGAGCTACTGCTTATAAGATAAATAAGGAATAAAAAATTCAACGATGTCTGATCATAAACGTGCCGCTGCTACTTAAAGATACGAGAAATCGCGCGAAACAGGAGACGTTCAAAAGCAACGTTGCTAATAGGACGATTGAAAACACTTAAGCTAATTATTTATAATCAATTGCATACAATATTAACAACTTCTATAAATTAATCGTCAGATAGAAGGGTTATATCGAATCCCGTAAATGTTCCAGAGAAAATAACTCACCGCGCATGTTTTATAGCGGGGTACCATTGCTCGAACGCGCCGTTCGATCGATATACCACGTGACGCATGCGATTGGTTGAGCGGCCCGATCGAGAAACGGCAGGAAGCCAGTCGGCCTACGACGAGCATGGGGAGAGCACGTGTCGTTTGTATCGTTGCGCGCGACTCGGCAAGCTTATACGTCGACTCGCACGATTCTACCACCACCCCTACCCACGTTCTCACCACCAGTGAGACCGACGTTGTCGGTAACGCCACCAACGTCGCTACTACCACCGAGAGAAAGCCATTGGTTTCCCCTTCCGTGGAGGTGGTTGATAGCTCGAAAATCGCAGTACCACCGCGTACACCCAGTACAGTGCCCGCGAATGCAAAATACATCAGCGTACGTCGCCGGCCTGTCACGATGCTACTCGCGGTGATCGCGCTCCTCTGCGCTGGTAGCAGTGCCGAGGTTTTCACTAACACGTTTCTCGTGAAGATGAGGCAACCCGCGGAGAGACACGTCGCCGATCGCGTGGCTGCTAGGAATGGATTCATCAATCTTGGACCGGTGAGTTTAAATCTTTATTTCTAACAATTAATTTGTTCTTTTCGAATTATCATAATGGCGTTACGAAAAGAATTTTATTAGTTTTTAAGGTAGTTTATTCGAACAAAAAAAAAAATATATATATATATATATACAATCTATATTTTATAAGTATATGTATTAGCTACTGTGTATTAGCGGGTATAGTTTGGTGGTCGGATGTAACTTGATATAGAGAACGATAGAATTTATCGTGCAAAGACTTTGACAAGTTCGTATGAACTGTGCGATATTGGTAGGCCACAGGGCACGAGTTGCTGACACTGACACATATCGTTGAGCGTAGTACGTATACGACACGACTGCGTCAAGGTAATTGCTTATCCGGGGGTGAAACAGAGTGTGGCTTAGGGCGCGGATGGGGTGAACATGCTAGGATAAGAATGAAATCTCTCTTGAACGATCGATAAGTTTGCTCGGAAAAAATAAAAAAGAAAATACTCGAGGAAAACGCGACTGTTTATAATATCCTATCGTAAGTTGAGTTAGATCTAGATAATTCTGACTTAGATCGTGAATACAAAATTCATTCTTAGAGCGATAAAGCAATTAAACAACACAAAAAGAGGCGTATAGCGCTTATAAAAATGAAGAAAAAGTATAATCGTCGATAATCTTACATTTCTCGATTCGAAGCTCGATGAATGAGAATAAAAAAGTCACGTTCGGTATCATTTTTTTTTCTCGAACACATTTTAGCGTATATCGCACGCGTGGATCGATAAATCATAGATTTACAAACTTCGTTTGGTTCTTTGACGCTTCGCATTCATCGACGGATAGCTATCGCTTGTTTAATCGTTAGAAAATCTGTGATGACCCCGTTCATCCTTGCTCCACTTGATCGTTGATTTATATCAACGCGAACTCGTTATCAGTTCACCGCATGAACGACCGATATTCACCACAGGCATGTACGATCTACCGGAGGCATTGATTTCGTTCTCGTTGTCGCGAACACCCGCATTATCGCGAAAACGTGTTCGAAACAGTTGGTCAACGTCACAGATACGTAGGATACGTGTTAACGATAAGATTAATCTCGTCTAGAGCAGGGAAAGCTTCGTCTAATTGTACGACCGTGCCAATTCACTTCCTTGTTAGAATTGTATAAATGAAACTTAAGGTATCTCGTTTAAATTAAAAAAGAACGGAAATAAACATTTGCTCAACGCCGCGAGGTGATCGGACTTATATTTTGGATCGATCACCGAGGAAACAATTAAGCTTTGACCGGAGACACGACACTCTGGTGTATATACAATGACGACGGGACAGTTTACGAAGCCTCTTTTTCCAAAGGCGAAGGATACGGGCGCAGTTTTACATTCTCTGTCACGAATTAGTTTTCGTTTTTCTAATATCTCGAAGAAATTATTGAAATTTATAACATTCCGATCGACTCGCGTTCCTATAGATTCATTTATTTTACGTGGGTTCACATACGCACGAGTTAGTTCTGTAAAGAATCTCGATTTCCAGTTCGCTTTAGTCGAAGTGAAAATATCAGTTTGTGGTCAGCCAGTGCACCAGTGGAAGCGACGCGGTGTGGTCCGACGCCTACGTGCTAAACGTTGCGTAGGCATCGTCTAATGTAGTCAGCTTTTTCCACACTTATTTTTTTTCCAATATATCGTAAATAGTGTCGTTTTACGACATACGTGATATATATTTTAGATGAAAGAATGATTCCAAGGAAAAGTCTCTATTATTGACAAAAGTTTTGTTTAGGTACGCGTGGTAGAATGCCTTTGAAGAAAATATTCTGTCGTTACGCGAACTTTTCTTATTTCATCGATACGATAGTTAGCTAAACCGAGATATTAGAATGCTTTTCGAAGGGAAACTAATTCCGTTATCGTTCGTCAAGCGATTATCTGCTACGCGTCCGTCAAACGGATACGTGTACGCTGAAATTTAATTCGGAACCGTGTGATCTTATTGAACAAATTGTCGAGAAATTCTTAGCAGTGATCGGAGAGTAATTTAAATTAAAGTTTCTCTCGGTACGGTAACAAGCAACAGGGTAAACAATTAAAAGAACGAGAAGATCTGCGAAGTAGTTGATGCGAGAATAAGGAAACTTTGCGATAAGGTTCCTCGCGGACTATAATTACTGCCGTGAAGAGGAAGAACGATAAAGACACCGTCCCAAAGACGAGACAAGGAGAACGTTGAACGTTTGTTTCTGACGTTTCGCGACAATTGAAACGCTTGTCGGAGTTCTGGTAAAACGGCACAACAGATGCCTGGAAACAATCGTGTTCTAAGCGGAAAACCTCCAAGGGGCTATCCAGTGGGATAAATTTCATCAGTCGTTGCCCATCGCGATGTCGAGGGTTGTTTTCTTTTATTAGGTTTACTGGACGAAAGTAGCCGGCCCTTCTTTAATTTGGAAAGCCCTATTTTTGTTCGTGTCGTTACTGGCTCGCTGATAATTGTGTTCCAATTTGTAGCTTGTAACACTTTCTTGAACATACCTTACCGTTTACGGCCGCCTCAGAGATCAATTCTCTTTACTTCAGCGCTACAAATAGGCAAAGACTACGAAGGTAGTTTTTTTCAACGACCGACAACAGCGCTTCTCACATCACGTATAAACAGTAGTTGACTAAATTGCGATGCATTCTATATCTTTGGTAATCGAGGGTAACTTAAACTTCCGATGCTATTACTTTTTTACGCGAAACTTCTTACTCGGGTCGTCCAAAGTAGAGATTTTATGCGAAGAGTTTAGTTTGAAATTTCTTTTAGCTGGAAGTGTCCATAACCTTAGTTAACGAAGATCTCTTTAGTTTTATGCTGCATGCGTGCTCGTGTGTTCGTACGAAATAGGTGGCAGTATACGTTTAAGAGAAAGGTCAGCGGATAGCAAGTCGCGTAACAGGAATCTCGAGAAGATCGTTCTGGGGAAATCACGTGTAACTCGAAACGCGACAGATTTTGTAATCTTGTTTCAGTCACTTTGTTAATGGGCTTGCGTCACTCGTTGCGTTTGTTAATTTCTGACCGTGTTGCCGACGCTGCGTAATTTTATACGTCTTGTCACGTATGTCTGCCTATCTTTAGTCCATTATTAGATTTGCCTGTCGGCCGTCGTTGCTCGCGCAATGAAAGACATATTCTAATAATAACAATGATCAAACGTTCCATAATACCTGGAAAAACGGTCCTATTATTCTATCGTTGGAAAACTAGCAAAGATCCTTTTTGTAAGTGGATAGCGTTCCTAGAAGATCATCCGAGTTTTACGACCAACATTGTTCAAGCGTCCTA
>SMSQ01023610.1:0-10150 GCA_019453375.1 Ctenoplectra terminalis
CGCACGGAGTGCGAAGGGTTAAGACGTAGCGCTGGGTATTTCCAAAGAATTAAATAGGGCCATAAAAAAGACCAGGCTCAAGCGACTGACGAGTGCTTTTTCGGCCAATGCGAGGGTCAGGAGTGCGTGATGGTGCGAGTAGAGGGTGGACGATGATTTTTGCGAGAATGGTAAAAGAAAAAGGGATTGGCGTCGATTTTGAAGAGCGAAGGACCTGTGCGCTGCGAGCTACATCTGTGTCGAACTATTTTTGGTTTATTCTATACCTATGTGTTTTTTAAAATAAACATAGAATTCTTTGTTGTAATACCACGTTATTGTAGGAATATTGAGTTGGTACTGGTGAAATACACAATTTTAACTCTTGTAAAGTATAAGAACGTTTTTAATACTAAATATTTCTGTTACATTAGCCCTTTCACTACGGTGCTCTTAGAATTGTAAGAGCTCTTAGTACAGCAATCGATAAAGTTTATGTTAATATAATAAAGATATACACAGCAAAATTTAAATATATTGTTTGATGAATGATCATGGCAGATCATATGTAAATGAAGACATAAATACTTCTGTGGTACAGAAAACATCTATGCACTCTTTTATCAGATGATTACTTCATTTTTATATGCGTATATATACGCTCTTCGTACCGAAAGGGTTAATTCATTTAACTTTGTTACGTTAAATGAATTAGATTTTGAGAATAAATAAATGGCGAATGAGGAATACCTTTTAGAAGGGGGAAAAAAAAGAGAGAAACTCTGAAATTCCTCTGTAATGAGAGACTCGAACACACTTATCAAAGAGGAGCGTGATCTCGTATCTTTAATAGCAATTTCCTGCAAACAAACCCCACATCCATTCTCACCATACCGAGCAACAAATTCCACCAAAAGATTGGATAATGAATAGTGTTATTTGCACGCCGCTGGTACCGCCCGACGTCACCTAAACAACCGGAGCCGCTAACGATAATAATTATTCTTTGTACACGAAGCTCGTTACTCGACCGCCGGTTGAAACGCGAAATTTGCATTCCACCCGGCCAGGAAGGATCATCATCGCGTTTCTTTCTACCCGTGAATCGAGTTTCTCGCGTCGAGAAACGTTCGAGACGTGGAATGCTGACGGGTGAACAAATTTAGCGGAAAAGAGACTTAACAACGACGAGTCTTTGAATATTTTAAGAACGACTGATGGATGGGAGAAGGAAGACCGCTGGATTGATCATTTGAAATGTTTAGTTGAAGGATCGTCGAGGTTTGAAAAATAGGAAAGTTTTAAAAAAAAGATTGATAGTGATTAAGGCTTGCGAGGATAAACGTTCTCCGGGGAACGATCCTTCGAATCGACGCGTGATTAGAAGGCTGATGAGGCTAATTATAATAGTTGAAGATATGGAGGGACGCGTGTACTTGGAAGTCTCGTGCTATGTTAACTGCTTTAAGAACTCTGGTCACGAAAGCCTTGGAAATACCAAGTTCTTGCTGGGTTGCGTTTATTGGACTAACACGTTGCCGAGTTTCAGACACTTTAATTTCTAAGTCTATCCGGTCGCTGTTTTATATTCTACCTCTCGCAGCCTGTAGAATTTTATTTTAGATTCTGTATTATAGTTTATATTCTGTTGTTTACGTAAGGAAATATTTATTACGAATATTCGTTTATTAAATTTAGCGTATTCAATTTTCGCGTTTAATTTTGTAATATTTGTATATTTTGTATATATAATGGATTTTAAAATTGAAACAAAGTTTGTTTAAGTATAGGTTAGCAGGACTAAGAAAATATTTTACTGAGTGTTAATGAAATGCAATAATTCAATATAAAAATAATGTTTATTTCTTCAATATTGTATATTTCGTAAATCTAATATATTAGAAAATTAAAACAAAATTTATTTAACCATACGAATGTGTACCTTAACCTATGAGATCAGCAAGGACTAAGCAATTATTTTTACCACAAGTTAACAAAATCCAATAATTCAATATAAAAATAATGTTTATTTCTTCAATATTGTATATTTCGTAAATCTAATATATTTTAAAATCAAAACAAAATTTATTTAACCATACGAATGTGTACTTTAACCTACGAGATCAGCAAGGACTAAGCAACAATCCCCACCACACGTCGACTCAATATCCTTATTTTATTCAAGCGTATAAATACTTTCGATACTTTTTGCAGCCACTGTGGATAAAATTTATAAGGTAGACAGATCGTAAAAAGGAATGAGATGTATATCTCGGCGAGCTGATTGGTCAAAGCCTCTTCTTGGCTACTTGAACAATCGGTAGCAAGATCTCTCGCAAAACAATCGCATAAATCCCAGCCTCGTCGAAGGCAGCAATTATCGCGACGAAACACGCCTCGTTCGAGTCGTCGTTCTCGCGCATCGCCAGCAATGCACTCGGCATGCAGAGTCGCATACTAGACGACAAGCCATGTTTCATGGCACTTAATCGCTCGCTGACCAGGTCGAGATCGCGCACGATCTTGGCATGGTCCCGTGCATACCGTTTAATGGACGTTACTCGTGAAAAAGCAGAAAGCTCCTGTTAAACGTGTCAAACCTGTTTCGACGCGCTATTTTTTTTTTCTTTTTTTTTCTTTTAACCTTTATTTAGAATTTTGTACGAGCAATCTGTAAATCGCATGCAAATCTGTTAATTATTCTGTTCTGTCCTGTGGAGATTCTGGTTTGATTCTAGATTCTAAAGTTAGGTTTCTGAGATTTTGAATATTCTATTTTGTTTAGAATTGTATATAATTGAATATTAAATAATAATAATAATAAATAATTAATTTGCGAATTGTGTGTATGGTACTGTAAATAATTATTTTAAGAGATTTTTATTTTATTAAATTTATTTTATTTTAAATCATTATTCTAAGGATAGAGTTTCTATTTCGTTTAGAATTTTATATAAGTGACTTGTAAATTATACTTGTAGTACTGTTAATAATTATTCGGGACACAGAGATTTGATATTTCACCTCGATTTCATCCTAATATTTTACACCTTGTATTATTAAACAAAAAAAAAAGTTAAATTAATTTTCCGTCGAACAAAAAATTGTATCTCATGTTTAAAATTTTGTCGAAACGTTCAAATTGATTTCGAATAAAATTTCAATTCAAACTTCACATTTTTCTCCTCGCGTATTAAAGTCAGTCTCGAATTCAACAATAAATAAATAATTGACGTTCCCTGTTTTTTTACGCACTATTATTTTTATTACACGAACTCCACAAGTAGCTGAATCAAAATTTGTTGCGCACGATTCTATAGAAAAATTTAATTGCGTCGCGAAAATGAACTTCGATTATACTTCATTCAATGAAGACCAACGTAAAGAAAAATAAAAAATAAAAAATGTTGCACAAAAGCGGTATCGATTACTTTTTTACATGGAATTTTCAATTTTTTTTTTTTTCTCCCCCTGTAATCAATATTTGCGCTCCCGCCACTCGTCCATGATACAGCGTGAACGAACACGCTGTACGATCATTAATATCCAATTAACTTTACCCAAGAAAGCGAATTCCTCGATTTATTGTGCGTCGACAACGAGAATTGTAACAATCTGCAGAACCCGGAGCGTGTTATTGTTGATTTAGTAGTTACGTTTAAAATCCTTTTAATTAAAGTGCGCCGCAGAGAAAAGTTGGGAATTTCCTCCCAACCCCTTCGGTTCCTCTGTGTACACCGTTTGCAAACACACGGATTTAATTTACAGGATGCGCGGTTCGAGTAACTGGTGCCAAACTTTGGATTCATAGCGCGGTATCGCTAGCAACAATAGAGTTTTAATTAATTACGTGTAACACTCGGAACAGGGTGTACCTTTTGGGATAACACGTTGCTGGAGGAATTAATTACGATCAAAAGATACTTCGTATCGAATCTGTGTTTTTTTCCGATAGCGAACGGACCGTGAATAAATTTAAAGTGGAAGAATACAAGGTTTGGAATGCTCGAAAATAAAACTGATTAATTAAAGTGAGAAATAAAAGTACGGGAAGTAATATTGCTGGGACGCCGCGGAGAAACGTTAACTCTTTCCTCCCTGGCATTGAAGTCACGGAAAACTGTTGGACAGAGTATCGCGAGAACCGCGGACGGAAGTGAACGCACGGTGATTCTTGTACTTCCGATTCCACAGTTTGAATTTTATTTGTATTCTATTGTGCATAATGCAAATAAATGTGTTTCGGTTGTTGTAAATTTTTGTTAATAAGAACACGAGTTCTTGTAATTTTGGTTCTCGTGAATTTTTATTAATAAGAAAAATGAGTTCTTGTAAGTTTTTATTAATAAGAAAATGAATTCGTATAATTTTGGTCCTCCTAAATTTTTATTAACAAGAAAATTAGTTCTTGTAAATTTTTATTAATAAGAAAATGAATTCGTGTAATTTTGGTCCTCGTAAATTTTTATTAATAAGAAAAATGAGTTCTTGTAAATTTTTATTAATAAGAAAATGAATTCCTGTAATTTTGGTCCTCGTAAATTTTTATTAACAAGAAAATCAATTCTCGTAAATTTTTATTAACAAGAAAATCAGTTCTCGTAAATTTTTATCAATAAAAAAAATGAGTTCTTGTAAATTTTTGTCAATAAGAAAATATGAATACACCCAAAAAAGGAATTCCGAGAAGAGCCAATCTTTAACAATTTTTTCAAGTACCAGTATTTAATTCCAGCGATGCCTAACTTTCCCATTCCAAGATTAATCATTTTAACGTTAAACCGCAAAAATAAAAAAAAAAATAAAATTCATAATAATTTCCAACACAAAATTTCCATCCGTAAACTACGCTACAAACGAGTCCCATTTTTTTTTTTTTACAATACCAGCTGCTTTTAACGTTATCACGTACAGCCTGAAGGAACGGTGTACTTGCCAGAAGGTTACATTTTCGATCCTCGGTACAAACGGCAGAACAAACACGAAACAACAAGACAAGGAATAGAACAACAGAACAGCTAAACCAATCCACTAGCTATCGTGTTCACTGACACACATTTCTCTCATATAACGTAACATCAGTCTGCGTCTTACACTCCTACCATTCCATCTTCTCAAGCTTTGAAGCTTAGCTCGAACACGAGCGCTGAGTTCAACTCTTGCGCTCGGTGTTCTAACTTTACACCTTGGATACCGATGTGGGACGAATACGAGGAAGTAAAACTTTTATTTTAAAATGATTAATTCTTTGAATTGGTGTTAAAATAAAATACGGTATTAGGTATATCTGCATAAGCTCTGTTCGTTAACCCTTCGCATTATAATCACGAGTCACACTCAGAGAGTAGTTTATAGTCCAAATGCAATAACAGCAGAATATATTTGTAATAAAATTTAATATTAATCGTCACTTTAATTCATAACATCCAGAATCACCAAATACAAATTATGTACGATCGTAATTATATTCTGATTAGCAAACCAAATTAAATATGGAGGGTTTACCGCGTTATGCGAGAGCCTACTATATTATAACTCCATACTCCATAACTCCATATTTATCTTTCTAGTTAATATGTCAATTAAATTTATAATATATTATTTCTTTGAAATAAAATAAACAAAATAAATAAAATAAAAGAGTGGATCATCACTCTTTAACTTTATAAGTAATCAATATTTTAAATAGAAGATCATACACTATTGCAAGAAAAACAATGGATAAGAGTTATTTTAAATAGAGTTTTTAATACACTATCGTAAGAAAAACAATGGATAAGAGTACCTAAATCAATAATAGTAATCGATATTTTAAATAGAAAATAATACACTATCGCAAGAAAAACAATGCATAAGAGTACCTAAACCAATTATAGTAATCGATATTTTAAATAAAAGATACTACACTATCGCAAGAAAAACAATGGATAAGATTTATTTTAAATAAAGTTTTTAATACACTATCGTAAGAAAAACAATGGATGAGAGTACTTAAATCAATAATAGTAATCGATATTTTAAATAACGGATAATACACTATCCCAAGAAAAACAATGGATGAGAGTACCTAAATCAATAATAGTAATCGATATTTTAAATAGAAAATAATACACTATCGCAAGAAAAACAATGCATAAGAATACCTTACCAATTATAGCAATCGATATTTTAAACAGAGAATAATACACTATCACAGGAAAAACAATGGATGAGAGTACCTAAATCAATTCCATCTCAAGAGAAAATCGTAAGAACTCCTAGAGGACTTGATACTAACATCCGGAAGGTGCGTTGGATCCTCTCACGACGAATTACAAGGAGCTGAAGGGCGTAAAGAGGTGAAGAAAGGGATGGGGTGAAAAGGGTGTAAGCTGGAAATCATCTTTCCGAGGGAAGATAGGGTGAAAAAAGGGAGGGAGGCGACGTCGATTGGATTCCTCGTCGAAGAAGGCAGACACGAACTATCAATAATAATGTAACAGGCTCAAAGACGTTATTGATTTCGACGTTATGTGCTTCACGCCTCGTCCTCCTCCTTTCTCTGCTTTATTACGATAAAAGCTTTGTTAAATTTTACCGCCTCGACGATCTTCGTCCATTTCGTTTCTTCTGGGAAAGAAAAAAAAAAAAATATATATGTCCCGTCGATAGGGAATCGGTATCGATATCTCGATTGTCTCTGGAAGATTCCGTTAAGCTTTCTACTGTAACGAATCCGACATTTCTTCTGTGAATTTATCGAGTTACTTTTTTTTTTTTGTATCAAACGTTTCGTTCTTAAATTTGTTAAATTAAACGCGAATGTTTAACCCTTGACGACGCTATGGCGGCATGCATAATTTTCTACAGAGATTAAGTTTTAAATTAAATTCTGTATCTTCGTCAGTTCAAACACTTCTTCTGTTTTGGAATAAAATAAAGTAACCGAATAAATAAAAAATCGTAAATATTTATCATTTTGTTTTTTGTTTTTTTTAACACTAAACCTACCGACGATTAAACTATACCTGCTTGTATCGCAGAAATTACAGTAATAGATACTTGGAAAAATACACAATGTTAGAGAAACAAATCTTTGACCATATATTTTACGGAAAATCGCAAAAAAATATTTAAAAATGCACCGTTAATAATTTATAAAATTTGGATAAGAAATTACGAAACGGTCGATTGACCGCTTTGGTAGGTTTAGTGTTAAAGAACACTAAGTTTTAAACATAAAAGAGTTTCAAAAGTGAATAAATTTCGCGTGTTTATGCGACACATGTAATTTTTACATTCTGGCGATTGGAAATTTGTTTAGAAATACAATTTTTTTAATCTTATTCAATTGAAATATTTTATTCGTCCAAGAAATTGATTTAAATAAACGATCCGCCGCTTTTTAATTAAACGGATATTTGAATACATCCGCGGAGAAATTATTGAATAACTTTTCAATAAGACGTACAGCAGATACGCGGTGTTCTACGAGCTCAACGGCTACCAACGAAAGCCACAGGGGTTATTAAAGCAACGAACGAAGTTATGATAATGTGTTAAACTTCGAAGAATGCCAGTGTTGGTTTAAGAAGTTCACCAAAGGTGGTGTTAACTTTCGAAATGAAGATCAAAGCCGGAAGAGGGTTAACTTGTACATGGAACCTTTCAAAATTAATATCGAGTTATAGAATCGAGTAAATACAAATTCACCCAAGTTCGGCACTAGATCCGCCAAAATTCTCAAAAACACCCATTGGCAATCTCTCAGATAAATTTTACAAATCGACTCTTATATATCAAATTTTACAAATCTGTTAAAAATATAAAAAGCTTGTCTCGCTCGGAATATTTTTCTTGCACGCTTTTTATTCTGATTTCTTCCGTAGAGATAAGTGTACTTCGGTAGTTCTGGTGTTAAAATTATTAATTATCGATTCCACTTTTACATTACTTTTGTATTCCGTATAAGATTCTAATTATATATTAAAATTATCCAGTATTATAAATTTCAAACGAAACAGGTATCAAAATAATGGTTCGTTTCAAATGTTAGATTTCTGATTTTGATTCATTCAAAATTGATTAATCGTCGGGCCGTCTCATAAACAATGCAACTGTTACATATACTCTCGCTAAAACATACTTCGCGTTTAAAACCACCGGTTACAAAGTGGCTAGAAATTAACCACCGTGCTGGTTATCTTCCGTAAGCCAACACAGCAATTAAGAAATTTCATTCTTTTTTATCGCGAGAATTATCTGGTCGAGGAAAAAGAAGAAAAAAAATTGTGAACAACCAGGAAGCTCACACACTCGAGGGCCGCCCCTATTTTCCCTCTGTGCCCTTCTTATTAAAACTCTCCGAGCCGAGATTGCGCCGTTCACCTTATCACTGCATTATGCACGCGCACACGGTGTATATTAACAACAGTTATCACGTCATGCTACTTATGGGCCGATGAAATATTGAACAACCCGGTTAATATCTTACTCCGTGCCAGACTGGTGTTCGGGGGAATCATAATGTGGGTACACTTTTGGTCAAAAGTTTGGAATAGCTCTACTAGGGTGACAAAAAGTGGAAAAAGGAAAGAAAAATATTAACGCGCGACTTTATTGGTTCAATTTATTTTTATTTATTTTCATTTATTTTTATTTATTTTTATATAAATTATGTATAATAATAAAGACAAATCGGAGAGGTGTTGGAAATTGTCTGAAAGGCGACATTCTCGCGCCATTTTGATTTATAATTTTGTACTGTTACTGTTCTTCCTTGTTTTGTCGCCGAAAAGAATTAATATTAATTATATTTAACGAGTAATATTATATTATACACTTATTTTTCTCACAAAAGGATCTTTATTGATTGTAAGTTGACCGAGAGATTGATTGTTAATGGAGAAAAATAGAGTTCAACACTTTCAGTGCCGACTACGAGATATCTCGTTGTGTACCGTAAGTTAAAATAGAGTTAAAAAAAGGAGAGAGAAAAATTGGAATAGGAAATAGAAAATCGAATTGGTTTTAATGGAATTGTTTACGAATGGAAAAATTTGGAAAGAAGTTACGGAGAAATGAAAAATTTTTACGACTGTGCCAAGCACATCATGGGTCCATGGAAATTTTTAGTAGCATAATAAAATGGATCGAGACGATGATTTATATTTTACAAATATTATTAGAAATTATTTATATTCGAATATTATTTATCTTCATAATATTTCTCGATGGAATTTTTTCTATCACAGTCGGAACTAATTTCTACTGTTTATTTCTCATTCGATTAAAAATCAAAACAAAATTACTGTTATTATAACATTTGCGGCCGTTAACTTCGAACCGATCGGAAAATTAGCGGGAAATTATGAGGAAATTTGATATTAGAACAAATAGCAGAGCAATTTCAAACTTTTGGCCAACAGTATACGTTCACGCGTGCGTGTGTGCATGGAGATACGTTTGTATCCGCCAATTCGTCGAGGTCTAGCGAGAATTTCGTGATCATAATTTAATATTCCAACCGATCACGATGATATAAATCAATGCTGCGAGCGATTGCAGCCGCAGTTACCAGGCTTTGCTCGCGACGCGAATTATCGGGCAATAGAGAGCGACTCCCTTGAGCTTGCAGACACTTTCGAAGGAAGCAGCTTGCAGGATCGCATTTAAATAAATGAAGGAAATCGGCTTGAGATGGTTCGAGTCGATTGTGATCACGATAATGAAGTTTGCGAGACGGAAAATATGATTGTTTAGTGAAAAACCGATTTCTACTCCGTTCCTGTTACCAGTTTCGTCTTTTATTATAAGAATAAACGTGAATTATAATTTAAAAAAAAAAGAAAAAGAAATGGCACAAAATCTATAATGCTATTTCTATAACTGAAAAAGAATTTCTTCGGAACCAAAAGATAAGAAAGATGAAGATTGAAGAAAAATTTCTTCAGAGTTGAAAGATTGCAAGCAAGAAAGATTAAGATTGAAGAATATTTCTAGAGTAGGTTGACATTAGGTCAAGACACAATTAACGGTAGCTTTTGCAATAACTATCGAATAGATACAGGAATGGAACAAATCACACTGTACAATAAATTACAAACAATAAACGCTACTAAATAAATCATTCCTGAATAACAAAGTACACAGAACTTTAGCAAGAGAAGTTTTCCACATTAATAATTAATAA
>SMSQ01023611.1:0-41521 GCA_019453375.1 Ctenoplectra terminalis
CAGAAAATTTCTAAAAATTCACCGTTCTTAATTTATAGAATTTATATAAAAAATTGAAAACAAGTCATTTTGACCACTTCAGTAATTTTAGTTCTTAATCTTATAACAAATATAAAAAAAGTTTCTCCTTTTAATTGAAATAATTATTATTTTTATAATCTGTAATAATAATAATTCTTTTTAATATTAGTTATTTCTTAAAATTAAGAAATTCTTTAGTTTTAGTTTACGAAAATAAAAGCATGATTGGATCAAGGAAAAAAAAAGAACCTCAAACACCATAGAATTGAAATTCTTGATTTCAGTTGTTAGAAAAAAAATAAATAATCGACTCTATTTTCTATACGCTCAATAATAACGCACGGACACGCTGGCTTGTAAGCTGCTCGTGTACACGAACACTGTTGATCGACGGTGAGATCACTCGCCAAAGAAGTGGTCAAGAGACATTAACAGTCGGTAGCCACGCTGGATTGCCATTACAATGTTTGCTCACGTTTTCGAGGCGCGCACGAGCGAAAGGAATATTCTCCTCCCTTCCAGCCGTATTCGGTTCTCAAATATATCAATGATAACCAACAGACCATATACCCGAAACATATCAAATATGGACACTGCACTTAACCGACGACAAAGTACAGAAGGACCCAACGAGATTGTCCACGTGCACGTTAACATTTGGCAGTGTCGTGCGCGTTCGACTTTCTGGTTCGACAAAATTAACATTAGAACCACCAATGATTAACCTGTTAACCGGGTAAGACGAGTAAACTCGTCACGCGGAATACCGATATTTTGGACGTAATCATTTATTTTCACATTGATTTACTTTTGACCGCATCGTTATATTTTTATTTAAAAAAACGCGTTACATTAGACTCACATTTGCAATGATTAAAATCTATCCAATTAAAATGTATTATTTTCTAGTAATTTTTAACTCAAAGTATAAAGGAGCTTCTGATCGAAAAATGACCCGGTTAACAGGTTAAAGTACATTTATTTCTAACGGAGAAATCGAAGTGGAAAATGTTTAACGCTAGAACTACCGAAGTGGTCAAAATGACTGGTTTGCAGTTTCTCGTATAAATTGTACAAATTTACAGCGATGCATTTTTAAGAATTTATTGTGTTTTTCCGTTAGAAGTATAAATAAAGATTTATTTCCTTTACATCTTACATTTTTTTCAAATCGTTATTATTTGGAATTCTTTGGTTGAAGTAGGTATACTTTAATCTTAAGTTCTAGTCTTAAACATGTATAAAGATGTATAAAATAATATAATATAATATATAAATAATTTTAAATAAATTCTACAAATTTACAGCGATGCATTTTCAAGAATTCATTGTGTTTTTCCGTAACAAGTATAAATAAAGATTTATTTCCTTCACATCTAACATTTTTTTCAAATCGTTATTATTTGGAATTCTTTGGTTGAAGTAGGTATACTTTAATCTTAAGTTCTAGTGTTAAACATGTATAAAGATGTGTAAAATAATATGTAATAGAGTTGACAATGAGACAAAGGTTTAACTATATTTATAACAGAAAATCACAGAAAATCTACCCAAATCCACCGTAGTTGATTTATAAAATTTCCTTAAAAAATTACGAATGGATCATTTTAACCACTTTGGTAATTTTGACAATAAATCCATTTTTTTCAAGAATTTTATAAAATTCTACGGAATTATTGAAAGTATTTTCTAAGGAGTCACCAAAATCTTAACATCGTATGCATTTACGTCTAAAATACACTATCGTCGATAAGTCACCGAATATTAACAATCATTATACTTTATTATATTATATTATCAATTACATTAGTTATTAATTTATGAAAAATATTAAACCATGCTGCCTTTTGAGGCACTTTTAAATTTCCAATCCCTACGAATTAGCCTGACTTAACTCCAGTTACTAAAATAATAAATTTGTTAGAAAAGAAAATATTTCTTTCACACCCTGTACGACTCATTAATAATTAACGTCGGGTATATCTGTCCCAATAGTAATTTTTTAAAACTGTATTTAACGCATCAATGGTGAAAGAGCAGAGATATATTTTGCAAGCAAAAAGTGCACAAAAAAATTGAGAGAATTAATTATGGTTAATTTGAAAAAATGATTTTATTAGATTTTATTAGAGTTGAACGGTGAATCGGAAAAGAGACATTAAGGCGAACAGTTGAATTTACGCGGGTATGCAAAGAAGAAAAGGGAATCGTTCTGGACAGGTGACGACCCGAGTGTGATAAGCGCGTACACTTACGTATCGTCCCTTACAAGACGGGGTGTGTCGATACACTATCTTCATGCATTAATGCATGGAACGCCACGTTGACGATACAACTGTCCTCCTCTCTCTCGCAAAGAACCTTGGTATCAACGGTGGCGTAAATCGATCGAATCTGTCGATAGATACTTGCCCGATCAGGTATCTGTCAATACGATAGATAAACGAACGCTAGCTGCACGGAGAATAATCGATTTACGTGCACACAACTGAAGCAAACAGGAAATTTACTTGAACATTTATTTTGCGCTCTACGCTCCTTTCCGACCTCCTTATTTATCGACTTGAATAATAAAATGTTCGCTAAGAACATAAATTCATCGCTTTTTAGATTTCCGAGAGGTGATAAAATGTTTCCTACAAATAATTGTTGGACGGCATTTTTCGAACATTGTAAAATCACATTTTATGAATAATAGTAATAAAATAAATACGGTGGCCAAGTGAAATTTTCNGCTTTAATAATTAACGTCCGGTATATCTGTCCCAATAGTAATTTTTTAAAACTGTATTTAACGCATCAATGGTGAAAGAGCAGAGATATATTTTGCAAGCAAAAAGTGCACAAAAAAATTGAGAGAATTAATTATGGTTAATTTGAAAAAATGATTTTATTAGATTTTATTAGAGTTGAACGGTGAATCGGAAAAGAGACATTAAGGCGAACAGTTGAATTTACGCGGGTATGCAAAGAAGAAAAGGGAATCGTTCTGGACAGGTGACGACCCGAGTGTGATAAGCGCGTACACTTACGTATCGTCCCTTACAAGACGGGGTGTGTCGATACACTATCTTCATGCATTAATGCATGGAACGCCACGTTGACGATACAACTGTCCTCCTCTCTCTCGCAAAGAACCTTGGTATCAACGGTGGCGTAAATCGATCGAATCTGTCGATAGATACTTGCCCGATCAGGTATCTGTCAATACGATAGATAAACGAACGCTAGCTGCACGGAGAATAATCGATTTACGTGCACACAACTGAAGCAAACAGGAAATTTACTTGAACATTTATTTTGCGCTCTACGCTCCTTTCCGACCTCCTTATTTATCGACTTGAATAATAAAATGTTCGCTAAGAACATAAATTCATCGCTTTTTAGATTTCCGAGAGGTGATAAAATGTTTCCTACAAATAATTGTTGGACGGCATTTTTCGAACATTGTAAAATCACATTTTATGAATAATAGTAATAAAATAAATACGGTGGCCAAGTGAAATTTTCACTTTTTAAAATATCCTAAGCGATTTAAGGGTTCCCAATTTATTACAGTTTCTCAGTTCGATGTATAGCAATAAAATTCAATAACTCAATGATAAGCAAATGAAATAAAATTCTTAAAGCATTCACGAGTACGTAACTTTTAAGTCACACGACACTACAGAGGGTTGAAAATATTTTTTAAACATTCTTATCCAAACAAAGTTGTGAATCGAAGAATTCTGCAAACAAAAACAAAGATTATTTTAGATTTTCCAATTTATTACAGTTCCTCAGTTCGATTTATAGCAATAAAATTCAATAACTCAATAATAAGCAAATGAAATAAAATTCTTAAAGCATTCACGAGTACGTAACTTTTAAGTCACACGACACTACAGAGGGTTGAAAATATTTTTTAAACATTCTTATCCAAACAAAGTTGTGAATCGAAGAATTCTGCAAACAAAAACAAAGATTATTTTAGATTTTCCAATTTATTACAGTTTCTCAGTTCGATTTATAGCAATAAAATTCAATAACTCAATAATAAGCAAATGAAATAAAATTCTTAAAGCATTCACGAGTACGTAACTTTTAAGTCACACGACACTACAGAGGGTTGAAAATATTTTTTAAACATTCTTATCCAAACAAAGTTGTGAATCGAAGAATTCTGCAAACAAAAACAAAGATTATTTTAGATTTTCCAATTTATTACAGTTCTTCAGTTCGATTTATAGCAATAAAATTCAATAACTCAATAATAAGCAAATGAAATAAAATTCTTAAAGCATTCACGAGTACGTAACTTTTAAGTCACACGACACTACAGAGGGTTGAAAATACTTTTTAAACATTCTTATCCAAACAAAGTTGTGAATCGAAGAATTCTGCAAACAAAAACAAAGATTATTTTACATTTTTAGTCACGATTTGTACACGGAATATACGAACATCATAATGCTCTTGGCACACCGCACAACGAAAAGACGACGACAGAAAGATTCACGCGTAGGAAACACAGCGAGGCGAGGAGAAACATGTGACCGAGACTTTCCAGGAGCTGGTAGAAAGGTACGAGGATGGTTAGGGGTCATCAGCATCGCAACACCATCGTGTTTCTGACCTCGTTGACTGAGCACGCTAGATGACTCGGTAAACAGAGGAGCATACGATTCTAGCGTAAAGCCGCGATGTTTTCACGTGATTCAGTTCTAAGCGTATTTTACACTCGGCTCCGAGGCTTATCGAGGATCTGACACGATGAAACATTCGTCGGAGAGCGGATCTATTTTAACTTTCAAACATAATCGTTCAACTTTAAAACTTGTTCGACGTCCAATTCGCTTCTGAAGAAACGTAACAAAAATGATGTTGAATCATTAGGAAAAGGAACGAGCACTTGAAGCGACGATCGAATCACGAACTAGTCGCGGAATTAATTATTATTTATGACTAAGCAGATATACCGAGCCACTGAAAAAAAGTTTACAGTCGTAAACGAGAGCAGTGAATCGAAAGCAATCCACGAGCGATGATTTCAAGTCCAATAATGACCCGCCATTTGCAAATAGGATGAGGCGACGAAATAAGATGGCCGAAAAAAAAAGAAATAAATAAATAAAAAACGAGATGGCTCCGTGTCTACTCTCGAACTTAATTAAGAAAATTATTTCGACCTGGCAATGTAAACTGCGAGTCACTCCGCTCGTTTACGATTCAACCTGTTAGCCATTTTTGCTACTCGGCCTCGACAATGACCTCCCCTGTTCAATTTGCGCGCCTTCTGTTTTTCTCAGTTAGCGTTATTATATATAATAACACCTTTATTCGCAGGCGTGAACGTAATAACACTTTAATGAAACCAGCTCGATCTTTTTTCCATCAAATATCGCGATCCTTCCAACTTAACGATGCACGCGTTTCTCAGGTGTTACCATTTAACACTTTCACGACCGGTGACACCAACGTGGTGCCATAGGCAGGCCAGTCGTTGTTTTCCGGTGACTCCCGCGTGTTACCATTGGCAAGCCATTTGCAAAGCTTGAATTTAGAATGCGGAATTTAGTTAAAATGGAGTTATTTTATTTTGAATAAAAAAATATATTATAATTGAACCATAATATACTTTACTGCTTTTTTTTAATAACCCTGATAAATCAGGTTTATTTATACGTGTTATATCTTAAAAAACAGCTAAGTTTATTATCTTGTCATGAATTTTGTTTTATATTTGTACATTTTAATAATTATCACACAAAGCAGAAATATTGTTGTATAATAATATTGAATTTCGTGAATTTACGTAAAGTTTTTTTAAATTAATTCTTTAAAAATATTGCCGGCCTATGCGGTCGTTAAAGTGTTAAGGTGACCATTACGAGGATCCCTTGTGATGTTTAATTATTTTCCGCCCAAAATGGCTAATAAATTCTCGATCGTCGATGATTAAATTGACTTGTATAATGGAACCATTTTCGGATGGTCACAGATGGTAGGCTTTTGAAAGATAAGTTTGAAAACGATCGATTCTCCAGCATGAATTAATAAGGGAATTGTTTGGCAGCGAAACGCTCAGCTTTCTTCAAATTTATTTTATATTTTGTAAGAAGCGGTGCGAGCAACGATAATAAGAGATAATTATTATCCCGTACTATAAGTACAATATTTCTTTTGATTACAAAATTTCTTTTACCGTTAGATCGCATAAATTCGCGTCCCAGATCATCCAAATCCTTTTTCTAACGTCAGAAATACTTTGAAGAATGCTTACTGCATTGTATTCAACTGTTTCTATCACACGTTTTCTCTTTAACTATTTCAGGCAACATTTCTTTTTAAACTCAGAAAAAGAATTATCTAACTTCTTATTTAATTATATTCTATTCGTGTTAAATCGATAGTTATTGAATGAAGCAAAAAGAAAGTGAAAAATCTATCCGAAAAGTAACAATTCACACATATGGCCATAAAAGATAAAAAATTCAAAAACTGTACACATATGTTTTTGTTTCAAAATATTTGTTCCAAATTGAACGTCAAGTAAGTATTAAAATTAAACAATTAAATTTTAGAATTAAAATATGTCTGCTCTTCGATGTACGCTTATTCGTGTTAATATTTTCCAGGAGGTTAATATCATTACACAAAAGATTAATACATACGATGCAAATTTTGCACTAAATTAACGAAAGAAACGTATCTACTATTCCGATAATAAAATGTTCAGAGAATGTAGGTTCCAATATACTTATAAGGTCGTTTGCCAAGCGCAAATGGTACAAATAAAAAATTCAAGACACAGCATGGAAAGCGATCTCTTCCTCGACCGACTTTTTCTCGGCCAGAGAAATAGATCACCGTCTAATTGACTGAATTCTATTCCATACCGGTCCATTGGATTTTCACGTCGTAAAATGTCCGCGGTGACGCTTGATCGATTAGAAATCGGTACGCGTGCACGCAGATTCTCGAAGATTAACGGACGTCGGCCACTTTGAACAGCGATCTTGGAACACGCTGCCAAAAGTGGCACTATGGAAGTACACGCTCAGCTGAGACTTCCACTCCGGACTTAATTTTCCGTGTAAAAAGTCAGCTTTCGAGAAAGGAAATGGTTAGCCATTCTTGTAGCTCCACACGTGCAGAATAAACTACCTCGGTGAGTTCGATATTCTCCGGCAACAAGAATCCTTAAACAGGTTCCTTTTACAAAGACAATTCCAAATATACTGTGGGGATATTATTAACCCATTAGCTGTCACGATCCCCATTTCGGGATTTTGGAATTTTACGTCTACCACTCGGCGACAAAAATATATTTGGTACGCTTGACGATTTAATTTAATTTTATATATATCTGTCAATATCGCGTGTAACAGAAAGTGCGTATTTTGTGGTTCGTTTCTTTACAACGAGCGATCAAGATTGAAATTCATATGCAAATTGAAGGGAACAAAATTGTCATATTTGAAGCTTAATATTTTTGGTTTCTTTTTTATATTATAATGAAATACGGTACATGAATGTACATAATTTAGAGATTATTTTATAGATTTTACTCATCATTTTATAACGATACCCATTTGGAACTTTTTGAAAAATATCAAATAATTTGAAAACAAAACATAATTTCATCCATCACTCGGCCCAAACCCTCTTTCCAAACACCTCGTTCATACCGTGGCGGGTGAAAGAAGAAGAGAAAAGGATGGGAAGGTCGTTTCGTCCGGGGCCTGCTAGTGAACTCGTCGGTAAGGCATCCCAGCAGGCCCGTTCCTTAGACGCGGGGATGTTGAAGTTAGGAACGGGATCGGTATAAGTACTAATCGTACTGTTCGTCGAGCACTCGCGGGAAAGTCGGTGTTATAGATCCTTCTGGTGACAGAGTGGAGGAGGGCTGCCACAATGCCACTCTTTTCTCGCACCCTACGATAACATTGGCTACCACAGTGTTTCCGAACCGATAATTTAAACCAAATTTATCTGCTCGTGATTTGATTGTAATTTCACAAGCTACGCAATTAAATTGTTAAGCGTGCAACGTGGTCACAGTCGCCGATTGATTGAAATTACACCCAGCAACGGCCAATTTTCCCGCATAAATCCAACGTCGGTGTACGATTATTATAAAATTGTCAGCGTTCCTCTATTTAAACTAGATTTATAGATCGACTCCGTGAGATCCAGCAGCGTATCCTTGTAATTTATCACAAAACAGGTGACATCGTAAAACACGGATACAAGCTCCCGATGCCCGGTATGCCTCAATAACACATCGAAATCTCTATCGTTGCGAGAAATAAAAGCAACGGAAGCACCAATGAAAACCTGACGCTGTTCACTGCCGGTAAAACGAGGCTGACTGGTCATTAATCGTACGAGCGTACAGAGAGTGCCATTTCGACAGCCGGTTCACTCTACATATTCTTGTCTTTAACAACAACGTCGGTTCGACCGTCTAACTTAATGTCCGGCCCAAGTTTCTCAAACTTTCACCGGCTCGCCCAGTGGCTCGATTATCGATAAGAACACGCAGCTAAGAAAATCGTGACTCGGTGTTCAGATATCGGGCTGCACCACGGTTTTGTGAGGCAGCCATGCGCGAAGTGACATCGGCTGCCCGTATACGGCGTTTCTCCGCGCGGTTACATGTGCCTCCGCGAGTTGTATCGAACGCGAGTGTTTCCAGCGAGAAAGGAACCGGGGAATAGAGAAAGGGCGTAAATTAACGGTGGGTTCGGTGGATCATTTGCGTCACGAGTTGCTTAACGCGAGATCTGCCAAAGCGGTTTGAAGTGACTGGTCTGTAATTTCTTGCAAATAGACCTGCACATTTTTGTGGAGTTCGAGGAAAATTTCATGCTAGAAGTACCATTCGTACGGAAGAAATTAAACTGAAGCGTGTATGAAAAGATGTATGCTACAGGGGAAATAAATTTTTATTCGTATTTACTGAAGAGAATCACGAAGAATCTCAGAAAATGAGAAGTCGTAAATTGTAAATTATATTTCTATGAAAGAATTACCATTGTTGACAACTTTGATAGTGTTAATGTCATAAGATAGAAAATAGCAAGAAAGAAATATATATATATATAATATGCAAATTATAGTACTTTTTATAATATCTTGACGATGAAATAATTTTCCATCAAAGTTTAATTTTTTTTGTATCATATTATTAAAAATACGAATTTGCATAAAAATCCGCAGTCCGCTTAGAAAGCATTGTTTAACTTTATATCAGCTCATTTTTCTTTTTAACTTTCTCGCGATTTTCCAGAGGACAGGATCTTTTAGAAAATTTTCTGGCGAGATTCACTGGATAAATCGGTTCAGACGTACCGATTAACACTAGATTTACGGAACCCGTCAATTTGACGCAATTCAAGTTTCGTGCTCAAGTTTAACAATTATGCGTGAGAAAAATATAAACTGAAAATGAAATCTATATAGAAAAATGGACCAAATATATTTCTGCTCATAGAAATCTATTAATTTGAAGTAAACTGAACTAATGATATTACAAAAAATTGTAATGTTATTCACTGCGTCAGCACCATTTTAGGCAATTCGTTGTTTGAAACAATTAGCACAGGACGAATCAAAGCGCTTTCCTATAGCGGCAGAAATATTCGCCAGAGATTTTTACGTAAAACAATTTCCCTTCTCTCGAATGCCTAATCTGGGGCATTTTACGACTTAACAACCTATTTGTACTAAAAAACAAATGACAATAATAACGAACCTTAAAAACGACTGAATCAAACATTGCACGCGCTATCGGAATTAATTTTAAATCGATGTAGATGCCAACTAATATATTCCGCACCGTAACAAGGAACAAAGGTTTGAGTGCAGATACTTCTGGATAGATACTCTAATCGCCACGAGGATTAATGGTGCACGCGACGCTAGTTTTTCAGGTGACTTCGTGCGAGAGCCATTACGAAAGCGTGAGAAGGGTGAGTTGATACAGGTAGCCCTTCGGCTAAGGGCTCGCGCTAATTACGTCATTATGCGGAACAGGGTGGATAGCTCTAACGAACCTGCGGCTTCGAACGTGCTCGTCCTATGAATAGTGATGAGTATATACTCAACCACCAATCACGTGGTATTATAATGCCGAGCCCTCCGTGCATCCAAGTTTGCATTGTAATTAAAAATTCTAAAAGATCGATCGTTTAAAGGAACTTTCTCCTTCCCTCGAATTTTTATCGATTTATTTGAATTCATCCAGACGCAAGCCTGACTTGGTACACAAAACGCCTGTATAGGCTTGAACAGGGCTGGTGAGAGCGAATACATGATTGAAATTCTAAATACCTTGCTCCATGGGTGCCTCGTAAAATTAATTATCTATAATGAACGGTGGGTTTCAGTCAGCCTGTAAATGTAATCGAACGTTGATCAAGGAAATCGATGAAATTTTTTGCGCTTCTTGTAATTTTGTTGCTCGAAAATTCCACGATACGAATTAAAGGGACGTCGGATATAAATGGAAGAAAAATAATTCGGAGGATGAAATTCAGAGGATGAAAATGTTAGATCTTAAATGTTAAGTTTGTGATAAATTGAATTTAACACTGAAACTACGATTAACCCTTTCATTACGGTGTTCTAAGNGGCACCGGAGAAACTGTGCCCGTATCTGTATCATTGTTTCTAGCTGCGACACGCGCAAAGGTATTATTACCATAATCGTCAGCAGCGCGGCATATGGGTGATGGTAGGTTGGGGGTGGAAGGCACGGGGCAATCGGGCCCTGGAGGCTTAATCGCGATAATGGCCCGGAATCGCCTCGTGACCACAGAAACGGAAAACGTCTCGATTCGAGACGGCAGATCGAGCGATCGGACGCTAACGCTTTTGCATCTTGCCACGGATCGACTGATTATCGAATGCCGATCGTTGCCTCGATGTTGCAAGAACTCGATGCGATTGTAATAGCGAAAGGAAAATTGCGACAAATAACCATCTTCCGAAAAAAAATTAAATCTCGTAGATTTTTTTAAATCCACTGTGGAAAAAAAAATTACCGTTTATATGTTTCCACGAAATCGAAGGAACGCTAAATTTCGACGGCTAAATTTCGAAATTGTGGATTGCTGCAACTTTGTGAAAAGGAACGGAACGATTGTTTAGGATCTTTTTAACACTTAGCCAAAAGCGATTGCTGTAATTAATCGGAGAACTGGAATTTAATAGAATTAAATAAGAAAAGAGAAATGGTAAAGAAAATTACGAGCAGCGCGTTGCTAAGGAAGAAATGAAAGATTTATTTGGTTATGAAGAGACTTATTTAAAATAGTTTCGTATTAATCAGACAGGGTGTTAGGTAACTGTACAAGCGAAAAGGGGGCGATTCTACGTGAAAAAATAAGTCGAAAATATGGAATAAAAATTTTTCGTTCGAGACTTTGTTTTTGGAGAAAATCGATTTTGAATTTTCGCCTGATAAACGTGCGCTTGGTTGTGTCTCGTTACAACGGATCTCACGTTTTGTATTTGAATGTTTCTGTTATTCGTGTATGGAAATGGTGTTTTGAAGGAGGTTGATATATAAAGTAAAGAAAAATCCGCTGAACTCGAACTCAAGAATGTGATGATGGCCGTGTAATGATGAAGAATACGAATTACAGGAGAAACTGTAATTATTAGAAAGTCCGGTAATGATAGGATAGGTGTGCCACAAGTTGTACAACATTGTAGCATCGGCGAGAGAGTATCAAAATTATCGATAAACTCGGTAATAATTATTACGAACAAGATTCGGTTTTTATACTACCGCTATCTACGTGTTTTGTAATAAAGAATGTAATAAATCGAATTTTTTTGTTATAATATTTTACAGAAATTTTATTTTTTATTATTGTAACATTTCATGAAATTAAGCCTTTTTTTACGAAGAGTCTGTACAAATATTCGCCTTCAGAAATTAGTCGTACATTTTTCATAGCATGGAATTATTTTTATTTTTATTCGCGTGTATTATATTATAATTCATTATACAATGTTTCTAAATTTTCAGAGCATCGTAACGAAAGCGTTGATATTTCATAAAATATTCTAATAATTTTAGTACCTATTTGTATCAAATAAATTACAATAATTCATATTTGAAAATAATACACTGCATTTAGCTTTTTAAAATAAATTATACTAAAAATTGTTATTATTATTTCCACAGTATCATTTATCAACACTAGAACTACCGACGATTAAAGTATACTTATTCCTACCGAAGAAATCGAAGTGGAAAGTATATACAATAATATGTAATGCAATTCAGACAAAAGTTCAACTATATTTTTAATAGAAGATCGCGGAAAATCTGCCCAAAGGCACCGTAGTTAATTTATAAAGATTCTGTAAAAAATTACAAATGAATCATTTTGACTATTTTGATAGCTGTAGTGTTAATGAATTCCAATGTAACTAACATAGTTGACTGAGAACCACCTTAACCATACTTTTCACAGAAAATTACCAAAAATACTAAAAAAAATGTATCCTTAAAAATTTATAGACACTCCGTGAGTCATTTAACCGCTTTGATAATTTTCATATCAATACGCGTGATATCCCGTTTCAATTTAAAATTATAACCTCCTTTCTCTCAAAATCACGAACCTCCGTTTTAAAAATCGAAAGCATGTGCTGTAAAAATGTCACAGAGTTGAAACAGAGTCACAGTTGATCAACACCAAACCTAACAATTTAAATATCCTAAAACATTTTAGTTTCGCGAAATACTCCAACGCCAACTCGAACGTGAAATCGAACATCCTCGAGCGAACACAGTCGTTGGTATCGTTACGAAAACGAACCAGAAAATAATAATACAAGGCTGTTGAGGTAAAAAATAAGATTCGCATATAGGATTCTATGCTCGGCGTTCAACACACAGACCCGGACCATCAACAGCACGGAACGGTACGGTAGGAGAGGAAGAGGAGCAAGAGGAAGAAGAAGAGAAGACCCTCCGGTTCTTTAATAACACGGCGGGGCCGCAGGTTCTTCTTCAGGTATGCGAGACAGAGCCGGAGGCGAGCACACCGTTCCACAGTCTCGAAAACCTGGTTCTTTCGCGACCATCCACGCCATAGCGTCACGAATTTCAACACACTCTATCCGATGCCTTTCAGAGTCTATGCACCGACACATTCCTCGACTCTTATGTGCTCCGACACGTGTACACACGAGCGTGTGCCTCGGTATTCGCGTGGCAGAGGAGGGCTCAAGGCATAGGCCGAACGATACAATTTGTGAAAGAGCGGAATAGAAAAATCATACAAAAATGGTATACAGCTGGTCTATAAGCTCGTATCCTCGTTGAAACAAAGGAAAAATAACAAGTTGCCAGCCGGGTTGTGTACGGGCAGGAAGAAGAAAAGGAAGATGAAATAGGCCGAGTTAGTCACGAAAGATGAATGAAACGTTCGCTGAAACTTGGGTCTATTCTGCAAACCAGAGAGTTTGATGGTCGATGCAGCACCCGTTAATTCGAAGGAACTGTTCCATGAAAGTTGATCTGGATAACGAGAGAAGTGTTAAGATAAAACAGTTGGGCGATAAAACATTGCCATCAGAAAAGATTTGGGCGTCGCCAACCCTCACGGTATAAGATCTGAAAAAACCCAAACATTATAACCGGCATACCGGGAAAAGGTAAACGGTAATATGTCTTTTGGATTGTAAGAAACGACGGTGGCTAACTGTTCAACGTAGTGCGAGGTAAGATTCGGTATAGGAAGGAGTTTAGACCATTTGTGGTTTAAACCATAGGTCCTGGTTTAACTCTTGTATTCCAAAATACAGGTAGCCCTCCTACAATACGGCATCCTATAACATTGTTTCCCTCTAACGCGAAAAGAAAATTGCGAAAACCGTTGCACAACACTGTACTTCCACAGCACTGGATAACATCATTTTTGTTTAACATATTTAAAAACTAAATTACCTTAAAATAATGTATAAGAACCAGCGAAGAAACCAAAATTATAGATTTTTTAAAGAGGATAGAAGGTGCAAAAAATCTAAACGAAGAAGAAGGTTAGGAAAGTGAAGGTGATATCGTTGAACCGAAAAAACGTTCTCGTTTGATTGTACCGAGTAGCGATGAGAAAGAAATTTATTAAATTGAGGTTACATTAAATGAAAATAATATTTTTTGTTTTTTTTTTTTCGTTTTGTGTTATACATACATTTATATTTTTAATATTAATAAGTTGCTTATATGAAATTTAAAAAAATGTTTGTTTTTAATAAGTTTTCGAAACGTAACTCTCTTTTTTTTTATTGGCTCTGGGTCTCATATAACACGGTTTTATACAATTCTTGCTTTTTCTAGGAACCTATCTACCGTGTTATAGGAGGGTTACCTGTATATATTTTTACCACTTTTTCAAATAAGACTCTTTCTACGTATCCCTCAATAAGAAGGAAAGGATTGATATTCATTAGAGAAATATTTTTATCGTTACGCTATTTGTAAAACAATTCCAGAAGAGGATATCGGTATCGACTCCAGATATCTCTGGCTTGTTAACCGCAACGGCACGCGGGTGTGACCGTGCTACAATATTCGATCGAAGATATGGATTATCTGTTCCGATTTGCTCGGCCTCGGTGGCGTCCAGTTTTATTTTCGAGCCAACTGATATCGAGCTAGTTTCATTTGCGGCGTTACATACTTGTCGGACAAGGGGGAATTAATTCGCGACCGACCATTCCTTACATAGTGGTACCACGATGTCCGTGGCCGAGAAAATGATAACCGCGTGTAATTACCACGCGGATATGGCGTAAGGGTTTGCTGGCTCGTTATCAGTGATTTAATACACGCGGAGCAAAACAATGCGCAATAAAAGGGACTGGAGGATTCGAGTTCATTAATTTATATCTTTCGAGTGTTCAGCGAGTGAATATGATTACGGGAACCTATGCTAGACGCGTTGCTTTTCGAGCGAAAAAAAGAAAAAAAAAAAAAAAAAAGAAAGAAAGAAAGAAAAATTGATGCTACAGAAGGGAAGAAAAACAAGGTTCGAGGACAAGCCCGGCAACGCGTTCTAACTATGCAGCTGGAGAAAAGCTGGTCTCGACCAGGGGCGGAATAACAAATGGACTGCTTGGACCCTCGTCTACGGTGCTCCTCCGGAGTCGAAGAAAGTAACGCTCGAACCGGCTCGGACGGGGCATACTAATCGTTTTATGAAGGACAGAGAGGATGGAGGAGGGAAAAGGGAACGGGGCAAGAATTAAAGAACAGGAAATGTTGATACGTCGCTGATCGAAAATATAGAATTTACGGTGAATAAAAAATTGCTTCTATGCGTATAGGACTGTTTGGAGACAGCTTTTAACACTTTACGCTCAACTGGCGCTGCTGTGGAGATGTAAATCATTTTTTTTTAGACGCAAAGTTCTAGGTTCAATTTTGTACTTTCGTCGATTCAAATTTTTTGAGGATTAAAGCACAGGAAATTAACCAAATGAATAAAGAATCGTCAACATTTATACGTTTATTTGTTTCTGAAACGATACTTTAAGTTTCCACTTAAATACACATACTTCTCTAGAACTTATAAAAATTTACGAATACAAAGGGTTAAATTTCCACCGTCCTACCTCTAATAGGCTTCTCAGTCAGAGAACTACGACAATTCAACGTAAAACAGTATCCCAATATTAAGATCCCTTCGACAATGCAAACTGTGTAAAATAAAAATCAGGAATAATGTAAAACGATTAGAAAGCAGAAGTGATAACTAAACAATCGGTGATAACTGAACAAAATTAATTTTTTAAAATATAGATACATCGGTATGTAACTTTTAAGTTACCCGGTCCCACAGAGGGTTAAGACCCCTTCGACAATGCAAACTGTGTAAAATAAAAATCCGGAATAATGTAAAACGATTAGAAAAGCAGAAGTATGTATAACCAGGGACAAGGTGAGAGGAAGGAAAGAAGCAATCGAGCGGACAAAAGCAACAGGATACACGATCAGGGTCGTAAGTTCGGAAAGAAGGAGAAAGAATGACTATCCGAGGATCGTCCCTAATCATGGGAGGTGCGGGAAAAGGACGCTTAACATGCAGACCGTAGCTGGAGGCGTTAGTGCCGTATAATCAGCGTTCCTTCGCTCTTAAACACCACCGTGGCACACGGTGTTCCCGAGCCATGCGAGAAGAATACCACTGTGCTCATGAATCTACCGGGGTGGTGGTTCGATGAACACCCTGTTCACGTTGGCATACATAGAAATCGGTGATCGGTCTGGTACGGTGGTCTTTGTCCAAGAATTTGCCACTATGAACGCACGTGAACCCCAGTCCCTACCGGATCTACACGCGCAACCGTGTGGAGGGCACCTTCGTCCTGACAAACGGTGTCAGGATATTACCGACAGAGAAAAGGAGGGTCCCGATCGAGAGAGCGAACGATAGAAAGGAGCCACGGGAGTCTGCAATTTACATCGCAGGTGGCTGTAAGCCTGATCGCGGGGACTTCGGGGACTACCTAACTGGAGCATCAAGAAAGAAACACGTGGTGATTAGTAAGAACTGGAAGAGCACGTTTGCCCGACGAAGGCTCATCCATGCCGAGAAAATCGGCATTCTTTATCGACCGCCGGTAATTATTACCCGTCGAGAGTCGCCTGCAACCAATTGCGTTCGATGTCGTTCCCCGATCTCCTTTGGGCCAGAGCCTGCCCAACTGGTTTACGTATTCGAGATTGAGAGTAAAGTTATAATTAGCGTTGAAGAATGAAACAGAGTCGGAAACACCGATGAAACCGCGATTCGAGCATACAGGGTCTGTAATTAATTCAAAAATAACAAGGTGCAAAATATGTAACGACCACTTGCTGTTTCTATTTCGACCCGAGGAACCTGATAGGCAGATATCGATGTCCAGCGTGTAGGGAAAAAATTGTGGACTCTTAAGGGACGCGTTTTATTCAATCAAATGCTGTTTTACAGGTTATTCAGGAAGATCGGTGGAAGTACGAAGATTGCGAACAGGCGCGAGCAGTTTGTTCGATATCTTGTTAGAAACAGGATACAATATAGGTAGAATGTGTTCGGACCGCAATATAATTAACGACGCGACTTCGTAACGATAGATCTTTCAATTATCGGACAACTAAGTCACGCAACAACGTAACACACTGTTCCGTAAATGATCGTACGTTCTTTTCGAAACGTGACTAAGGAAGTATGTATATCGGTTCAACGGCGATAGTTTTTTCCAACACTGGTACTCCATTTCACTTTCCCAGTACCTCAAGGTGTACCGCATTACCAGCCACGAGTAATTTACAGTTTCCTTGATTAATTTTTTTTTTTTCTTTTTTTCTTTTTTTCTTTTTTTCTTTTTTTCTTTCCCCGTTGTCGCTCATTCAGCGAAGAATTTCATGGCTGCAACGCCACATAATGCAAATCGCGCCTATGCAGGGAAGGATATACGGCGCCTATCGCCGCGGACTTGCATTATTTCCACGCCTAAAAACGATAAGCAACAGGAACACCCCGCACGCTGGAATCCTACTTAACGCGTCGCTTAATCACTCATTCATACGGTACAGTAATAAATCGCACGGTTAAACTTCTTAATCTTCGATTGCAAGGTTCTATCTGGCGAAACAGCCGATCCTGGGAGATACCAGCACATCGGTATACCTCGACGCGAGTCATTAATACAGCCGGTGTATGCGGCACGACGACAGGAATAAAATTCGCGTGGCTCGCCAGAAAGGAGAGGCACTAGTTATTTTTCTCGTTCGGGTCCGCTGCACACGCGCGCACCGATCGTAATTAAGAGCCGATCCTTCCGCTGCCCGTTCGGCCCCTCCTCGCCCTTCTTTCCCGCCGCGAACCACCGACGCGATTTTCTGTACGCTCGAAAACCGTTCGTATCGGCGTGTAAAGACGTTCCGAGCCTCGGGTAAAAAGCTTGTAAATACATACTGACCGCGTGTACCGAGACGTGTAACGGACGTTTCGAGATGTAGGGCGTGCAGATTTATAAAACCCGAGGAGGAGAGCACGGCTACCGCATCGCTCGCGAAGAACAGAGAAAGCGGGTGTGACTATACCAGGAGGATAGAAGGAAGAAATTTATCACCTGGCGGCGATGCTTTCTTGTTAACCGGGTAATCATGCTCAAGTTAAAGCTATTGCCGAACACCGGGACAACGGGACTTCGGGGGCATGAATCGGTTAGCTGCGAATTTTAATTACGCGGAATTAGTCTCTAATGATAGTGCCGTGTAGGTTCTTCGGCTACTGGAATTCCTCGGCGTATCATTACTGTGTTTCTATTTCCTCGAGAAAGGCGGTAACACGAAATTTTAATTCGACGCCGTCGCTCGAGGCGCGGGTCGATTTCAATGGGCTAAGAACGCGTGACGATAGGGAAAATGTTCCTCGATCACACCGACACGCCTCTAGGTACCCTTGATCGAACGGACGGTGGGACAACCAAAAATATCGCAATTAGTATGCACAGTGTTTCTCCAGAGCGTCAACTCCCATTCCTGTATACACACTTCGAACAAGATAAATAACGAGTCACGTTTTAGTCAGCCCCGACAGAGTCGGTTGTTCGAACCGCGCCGAGCCGATGAAAGTTGTACGATTTGTCCAGGAAGACGAAGTCTCGAGGAAACAGCGTGTTCGGTCATACAATGAAGAAACAAAAAGAAGGATTACGCCTGGCTGTTCGAATCGTTAGGCGTTCGTTTCTAATTGGCGCTAAATAATCATTTTTTCCCACCCATGAAAGTCTGCCAATTCTAGTGTCCACGAGTTTCTTCGAACAAACCCATTACTGTACGACAATATTCGCGCTGGCAATCAACACGTCGGTGCGAGACCACAACGGTTCCGTACGCTGGACCTTCATTATGCGCAACGTCGACGTCGTCGTCGACGTCTACTTCAGCCACTAACGAGGACGAGACTTTTCTGCGACTGGGACAGTAACGTGTACGGGATATGTTCGAGCTACTACTGTGCCAGACAGCACCACCGAGGCTAGCCGTGACTAACATCGGGTAATAAACGAACCTTCTGGAACCTGACGTTCACATGCACAGCTGTAGCAGTGACAGAGCTTCCTAATGTCGCGTGATGTGTTTTTCGAGGGAAATACGGACAATACGTTGAAGGAAAATAGGAACGAGGATGTATGTGTATGAATATTGGGGAACTGAAATATCGTTCACGTGGAAGAAGTTTGTCTAATGTGAGGAGGGTTCCCAATATGAGATAATGTACCTAATATGTACTTAAGAAGGAGGCGTACTCTATCTTCGAACGATATAATTAGTATAATTTCGTCATTTTTCCTTATCTTCAAAAAGACGATCGCGTGATGGTTGCCGTTAATATAAAATATTAATTTTATATTTTTTTATATTTTATTCTTTAATTAAAATTAAATATTAATAAATATTAATATTCTGCATATTCGGAATCCTCTCCGTATTGGGCAATTTTTATTTAATGTTTTCACTTGCGACCTAAACCCTTTCACTGTGCATTTAAATAAGGAAAAATGCAGGAAAAAACGACATATAAAATATTTAATTTTTGTATTACCGATATATTTTGCATTTGCTTCTCATGTGTAATCAATTTTCCTAATTATGNAAATATTTATTTTTTGTATTACCAATATATTTTGCATTTGCTTCTCATGTGTAATCAATTTTCCTAATTATGTACGATATTTACTGCTACTATAGGATAAGTTAAAGAGCGATAGTTCGCTTTAAAGAAAAAAAAAAATCAGTACATCCAAACTACAAAAATGTATTTGCAGAACTAAATGTGGATTTACAATACTAACATTTATAATATTCAGTATATTATTAAAAACAGCTGACAAGTGGAATATTTCATAACCTACACGAGTTCCAGCCATCTTATCCGGAATTGCCCTACTATTAAAGGGTTAAAGTCATCTTGATGAACGTTTATGGAGAAAATGAACGAAACTGTAACAAGGTCGATAAATTTCCAACACAAAGACTCGTGTTTGGTCTGTAAACATCTCAATGTTCAAACCTTAATAATCGAGAAAAATCAATACGATTTCGAAGCAATAAACGAAGAATTTCGAAGAATAAATCGAACGGAACAAAAACCTCGGGTTAAACGGAACTCGCATCGACGAACAGAAGACCGATTCGTGATCGAAATACTAGTATCTTCCGTTGGAACTAATGCTTCCGCGAATTGGAACCCTGATCGTTTAATTGCTCGTTGTACTAAAACAAACAGGCCTCCGGGCTGCTGTGATTCGACACGGGGGTGTGAGTCAGGAGAACCAACAGGTCTATCGGTTTATCGAGCTCTCCTGGCTCTCGTTACCCTTCGGTGGAAATAGTTGCAGACCGCCGTAAGCCGGGCTTCTCACGAGAACGAGTCAAACCGTCTCGTAGGTATTCGCAAATAACACGTTCCGAAGGGTTCTGGAGGTTCTGCAAACATCCCGCGCACCGCTCTCTTATTCCGCTTCGCGGTCTTGCATTTCTTTTAAATTTGCCTTCCTAAGGACTACGGATCCTTTGCTTCCATGGACCACGATCTTTGCATTCCCTTCTTCAAACATCCACCCAATTGTTTTCCACCTCGAGCACCTGTTCTAGGAAACATTCACCGTTTCAATTTGAGCATCGGAAATTGGGTTGGAAAGATTTTCAGCGCGCCTCGGTGATCTCTGTTTTCGCGAATTGCAACAGCCAGCAGCCAAATAAATCCTCGGCGCCGCCCACGACAAGGGAAACAATAAAGCGACAGGACAAAGCTGAGCGGTGCGTTGAGTCGGGGACCGATGTCACTTCGCATAGGCGGCGTTCCGCTGACAAACAGGTCGAAGATAATTAGGGCAGCTTATTGATAGGCGAAAGAAGTGGAAGGAGAAGGTGAACGTTGCGGCCGAGGTAGCCGGCCGTCGCCGGGACAAGTGGTGGAAACGAATATTGTTCGCGGACGAGGTGCACGGAGAAAGAACGTGGCGGAGAGAAAGAACGGCAGACGTCCGCACTTGAATCTATGCGGATGTCTGAAGGGGAGGCAGAGACGGAGCAACGGCGGCAAGAAAAGGATGACCAGAAAATAGGAGCGAGAGAGCGAAGGAGAGAGCGAAAGAGAGAGGAGAGAAACGAGGAACAGAGTCGGAATGACCGATGTGGGAGAAGGAGCTACGTGCCCGGAGAAGAACGAGGAGGGCAGCATGCCACGGTCCTATACGAAAGAGAGAGCAGGAAAGTACAAGAGAACCGATTACTCGCGGAGGGAGCCGAGGGGTCCACGAGGGGCCAGAATACCCGGCGCATGCGCGACGGGCGTGGGAACGCGCGCTCACGTTCAGACGGTGTCCCCTCTTTCTCTTTTGCTCCATTCGCCCAGCCCTTCTCCACGCTCGTTCTTTCTTGCTTTCTCGACCATACCCTGGCTCCCCTCTTCCTTCGACGCGATAGCTCGCGTTCTCTCGCTCCTGGGCCCAATTCGTTCCTCTTCGTCCCACCGGTGGCGTCTGGGCGAGGATCCCCGATCACGGCCGAGCGCGCACGATCCAAGGCCCCGCGGGCACGGAGTTATTCGTTCAGGGGTGCTCAATATCTGGGTGATCGTTAATGCAAATAGAGAGAACGTCGCTCGCGAAATAGACGCGACTATGCGTGTACACGTCTGCTCAGATACGAGACTAATCCTGACGATCCGATTGTCCGTGCAGCTGCGTCCTAATCGCTCAACTCTCCGGATTCCTTTGACGGTCGAACGAGGACAACTTGAAAACGGACGAGCGGACCGGGATAATTGGAAAATAAATTAGACGCCGGGATGCGTATCGTTCGGCCATTAGTGGCCATTTGATCTCTTAGACGCGAAAGTGGAAAAAATTCGGGAATACACGGTAGCAGATGAACGCTAGTGATAGGGCGGCGCGAATAAATTCTACGTCCACATGCACGCTTCGTAGTCGGACGCGTTGATGTGCGTGCACACGCGCGGAGGAAGAGAACGAGATGCCTTTGGAGTGTACGATAACGCGCTATGGCGCGGTCACCGCAGGATGCTCGGGAAGAAAAAGAACGGGTATTTTGACAGCGCGCAGCAACCTTCGTCATCCTCTGTCGATCGTGTCGTGTCTCCTCCGGGGTCCATTCACTCGTAGAACAAAGGCCTCACGCTTTGACTTCGTGATTTATCTTTGCTCAAAGCGGAACGTTGCTCTTAATTCTAAATAATATCGAGCTGTTTCGATCGAATTTTCACACACGCGAAAGTCGAACGTTACGGGTGGATATAGTTGCCTTACACGCGGTCTATCTACATCATTCGATGTAACGCGTCGGAGAGATAACTCCGTAGAGCGAACGTAGAACATTTCCCGACAGAACAGATGGCAATGATTGCTGCTAATGGTGCCCATCAATTCGCAGCGTGCTCGAGCACTTAGAAGCCGCTGCGTGTACGAATGGAAGGAACCACAGGAAGATTTGTGACATTGAAAGAGAACGGAAGTGTGTAATTCTATTTTCATTTCGTGTAATAACGCGTAAAAAAAGTGTGAACCGACTGCTCTATTTTCCTTTCTTTTTTTTTTCTTGTCATTATTCTACACAGATTGCGAGTAAATTACCATAGAAAATAAGATAAACGTTCCTCGATTATCCTCTGTTTGAATAAATAACTGTAAATTCCAAGTGTTCCTCTCCGTTCCTTCCGTATTCCAATTTTAACGAAGTGTTTACTGTTAGTTAAAAAAGTTCCTTTATAACTGCGATTATTTATTATATTTCCCTACCATAGGTACGCACATGACAAAATTAATTTCACGTTTGCACCTTTCGTCGAACGTGTNGGATTGCGAGTAAATTACCATAGAAAATAAGATAAACGTTCCTCGATTATCCTCTGTTTGAATAAATAACTGTAAATTTCACGTGTTCCTCTCCGTTCCTTCCGTATTCCAATTTTAACGAAGTGTTTACTTAACTAATTAGTTAAAAAAGTTCCTTTATAACTGCGATTATTTATTATATTTCCCTACCATAGGTACGCACATGACAAAATTAATTTCACGTTTGCACCTTTCGTCGAACGTGCCCTTCGAACAATTGTAAAAACATTCTGCGCGACGTGCAGACGTGAAATAATTGTAACAAGGGCGCGCGCGGACAACAAGAATTTCTTGTTCTTGCACACACGAGCAACCCTCTGTGTGGCCCGCCGAGGGTTTAAACCACTTTTTTCAAAGGAACCGTCAACCCGTGCACGAGAGAAACGCACACGCCCGTACAATAGCACCCCGATGACTCGGAGGGGATGCGTGCATGTCGCCATCCATCATCGTGCATATGTTGCTCCGTTCGACGAACCCTTCCTTGCACGATACAGGTCTACAAGGGCAACGGAAAAAGTTTCCGGGGTTAATGATTACAGCTGCGTACGAAAAGAGTTTTCTCGATGCTTTAACAAACAACTTGCGCCAACTGACTAACCGCAAATAAAAAAGAAAAATGTATAAGGAGACTGGTAAATTCTACACTACTTCTAATTCTAAATATTTTATATTTTTGTATAATTCTAATTCTAAATTTTTTATATTTTTATATAATTCTAATTCTAAATATTTTATATTTTTATATAATTCTAATTCTAAATTTTTTATATTTTTACATAATTATAATTCTAAATATTATATTCTTCTTCTTCTAAATTTAATTCTTCAAAAATTACAAAATTAGTACAGAGTTTCACAAGGTATGCCTGCCATCGAAAGGAAAAAAATTGGGAGCTATGAAATTTTTCAGTGGGTGATATTTACTTTACCTGATTAATTTTAATTAATAAGTATAAATATGATATCTATTGAGCAGTTCTATAAATGGTGTAAAAGGGCGTTGGTGCTCTTTATAAGAGTATTTTTTATAAATTCAAATTTTTTAGGATAGCGAAAGAAAGCATAGAGAATAATTAAAAAGCACTGAGAAATCCTGCTTTGCTATAATACGGCACTCCAAAAATCTAGTTCCCATATAACAAAACTTAATAAATATAAAGAACTTTTAAAAGCTACACTTTCAAAAACAAAACTTCCATCATTGAAAACTACGAAATTTAAAAGCTAGCTACACAATTCCTCAGCTCCCTGTTAAAAATTTTTCAAAGCCTTAAAACTACTAACCACTAGGAATCAAAATCATATCGCCGAAGAATACCCCAACAAAATTCGGAAAACACCAAAAACACGCGAAGATGGAAAAGAAAATTGCACTCGGATCGATGACAGTGGTGAACGATAGGAAAACAACGAAATGAAAAACAATATTATTTTTCTGGGCAAACGAACCCTTCCTTCGTTACGAGGTGTTCGGTTCCAATATAAAATCTATGGGGGTCACGTGCTGGCACACGTGACCTGTCTACGCGCGATGCATTCGAACGAACGCGTAAGCGCATCCGCGTAAACATGTAACTGTGCAAGTGCATATTCCGTGTGCAAGTAGATCCATGAACGAGCCACGTCCGCTGGGACACGTGTGTATCTTTGTAGGACGCATAAGCGCATGGATGCGTATACGCGGGCGAAGACCGAGGGGTGGTTTCCGCCCCATTGTGCAGGATCCTTCATCCGTTAGCGAAAGCTTTAATTCACCATATTGTCAAGTGGCACTAGTCAAATTTGTTATTGTATTGGATTATGGTCATTTTATGCGGGGGGGCCTTTGGACAGTGATAGAATACGACCGTGGGTGAAATTGTATATTCAGTAACAGTACACAGCACGCGGTCGGCTGCTATCTTGATACTTCGAAATACACGCGGGGAATACACGTATGAATTTTTAAGCTTTAAATTGTTTCAATTAAAAGAGAAGTTTGTATATTATCGACAGTACCAGCGGTGCAGCGTGTAGTGTTACGAAGCTTGCAGGTTTTGGACCTTTTGTAATGATAAATACAGGTAATCCTTCTATAACACGGTAGATTGGTTCCTAGAAAATGCCGTGTCCTGCGAAACCGTGTTGTATGAGACCCAGAGCCAGTAAAAAAAAAAAGAGAGTTACGTTTCGAAAACTTATTAAAAGCAAACATTTTTTTTAAATTTCGTATAAGCAACTTTTTAATATTAGAGCGAAGTTAGAGCGAAACCGTGTTATAGGTTGCCGTGTTGTAGGAGGGTTCCTGCAATTTATGAATCGTGTTATAGCGAAACCATGTTATAAGATGTGTTGTAGGAGAATTAGAGCGAAGTTAGACCGAAACCGTGTTATAGGATGCCGTGTTGTAGGAGGGTTCCTGCAATTTATGAATCGTGTTATAGCGAAACCATGTTATAAGATGTGTTGTAGGAGGACTACCTGTAATTGATTCAAAATGTTAACGCGTTAAGCGTCAGTCTCTGCGGACGGACGCTGAAATTTTCATTAAATCTTTGCCCTATAATCACGAGTCAGACTCGTGGCGCCGATTCTGGATAAAATACAATAAAAAGNTTCTGCGGACGGACGCTGAAATTTTCATTAAATCTTTGCCCTATAACCACGAGTCAGACTCGTGGCGCCGATTCTGGATAAAATACAATAAAAAGACACAATATTTATGCTAAAGTTCAATTTTAGCTTTAACTGTAATTTAAATTTACAATGTTGAAAATTAGCCAATACAAAATACGTGCGATATTTCAATACTTTGCGTTTGACAGAGTGTAAAAAATTATTTAAATGACTGAACACTAGAACTATTGGCGATTAAAATGTGTTGATTTAAACCGAAGAAATAAAAATGAAAATGTATATGAAAAAATATATAATGCAGATCACGAAAAATCTGTAAAAATGCATCGCGAGGTTATGAAGTTTTAATAAATTGAGAATCGGTCTTTTCGATCGCCTGGGTGGTTCTAGTGTTAATTTTAAAGCGGAGCGCAAAAGGGTGTCACCGTAATATGAAATTAGAACTCCGTAAACTAGCGAGATAAATTGGTCCTCGCATGAACCAGGTTTGTAGGTGGTATAAATGCCAGCAGAGAGTAAGATAAGAGGATGATCAAACAGGAGATGAAATAAGAGTAGAAGATAGAAGCAGAAACGGTAAAACCGGAAAGGTGGCTGAAGATTAGGTCCCAAGGTCAGGGGTGCACAACACCATCTGAAAGTAGCAATTAAACGTAATATCTTGGAAGACTACCGTGAATTTCTAGATGCTTCCATATGTAGAAACTTGATGATGAGGAGTTATAAAGTTCAGTGGACGTTCAAGATTAATCGAATTTCAACGAAGCTGTAGTTCATTTATTTCTTGTGTTACGGCAACCTCCGCATACACCATTGGAATCAATCATATTTTACGAACCTCTGGTAATTAGATATTTCTGTGGTGTAAGAAAATGTACCAGGCATAAAATCTTAACAAAGGAATTGCTGTTTAATGAATTCGAGTTTAAAAAAAAAAGAAAGGAGAGATAAGAACGGGTCCAAAAATTTTTCAAACGTTGTTTCCATAGTAGTTATTAAACGATATTTCAGTTTAACGTTCTTTAATAATTCTNAAAGGGTGTCACCGTAATATGAAATTAGGACTCCGTAAACTAGCGAGATAAATTGGTCCTCGCATGAACCAGGTTTGTAGGTGGTATAAATGCCAGCAGAGAGTAAGATAAGAGGATGATCAAACAGGAGATGAAATAAGAGTAGAAGATAGAAGCAGAAACGGTAAAACCGGAAAGGTGGCTGAAGATTAGGTCCCAAGGTCAGGGGTGCACAACACCATCTGAAAGTAGCAATTAAACGTAATATCTTGGAAGACTACCGTGAATTTCTAGATGCTTCCATATGTAGAAACTTGATGATGAGGAGTTATAAAGTTCAGTGGACGTTCAAGATTAATCGAATTTCAACGAAGCTGTAGTTCATTTATTTCTTGTGTTACGGCAACCTCCGCATACACCATTGGAATCAATCATATTTTACGAACCTCTGGTAATTAGATATTTCTGTGGTGTAAGAAAATGTACCAGGCATAAAATCTTAACAAAGGAATTGCTGTTTAATGAATTCGAGTTTAAAAAAAAAAGAAAGGAGAGATAAGAACGGGTCCAAAAATTTTTCAAACGTTGTTTCCATAGTAGTTATTAAACGATATTTCAGTTTAACGTTCTTTAATAATTCTAAGAAAAATTAATACCTCTTTGACTCAAAAATAAAAAAATAGAAAAAAATAAGAAAGTGATTTTCTATAATTGTTATACGATTCTTTAATTTAACATTCTCCAATGATTCTAAAAGAAACTAATACCTCTTTTACTCAAAAATAAAAAAATAGAAAAAAATAGGAAAGAGCGAAGAAGGTTTTCAAACGCTATTTCTATAATAATTATGCAATATTTTAATTTAACATTCTCCAATGATTCTAAAAAAAACTAATACCTCTTTGACTCAAAAATAAAAAATAGAAAAAAAATAGGAACGAGCGAAGAAAGTTTCCAAACGTTATTTCTACAATAGTTACGCGATATTTCAATTTAACATTCTCCAACGACTCTAAAGAAGTAGTAATTTGTTCACATCTTGAACATTACAATAAATCACAAATTATTTCACACAGTCACGGTAGAAAGAAAATAACTTTCGTTGTTAAAAATTCAACTCGGAACGTGTCAACGTTAATACAAGAATATCCTCGCGTCATCCTCAACGTGTTTCAAGACAAAATGGAAATAATTTTCAATGCTTCCATACGAATATCTACACCCTCTCATGATAAGGTTCTAAATAACCATAAAAGATGACAAAACGTCCGCATATTTTGCCTAATTTAAAGACTCTGCGTTTCCTCTCGATGTTCTCAATCACCAAAATTTCCGAAAATTGCTACCATTTGCATATCCGCGGTCGATGTAATAAGAGGGCCGCGTTGAAGCAACGGAGGCGTCGAACTCACTGATACAAAAGTGAAACCTACGAGAGCTTGAGATAAAGGTAATTTAGATGCGTCGCCGGGTCACGATTGACGACTATTACCGCTATTACCGGATCCCGGCCCATCTCGTTCCATCCCATTCCGTACCATCCCACGCCATTCTGTTGGTATTACGTTCTATCGATGCGAGACCAAGCGTCATTTCGCGCGATCGAATCGTGCAGTCAATAGCGAACGGAGACATATCGCTTTTTCGAAAAAAAAAAAAAAATAGCAAAAGAAAAAAAGAACCGATTGGTTGACTGTTTTAAAGTACGTCAAAACAATTTGCGAGTTGTTCTGCGTCTGCAATTTCCTTTTTGCGTTCCAGCAGATTACCAATAGCTATGAGATACAGCGCTATGCAAATGTCTTAGTCCGACAATATTACTGATCTCGCGATGAAAATTTAATATAGATGCTTTCAGAAAATATTTTCATATGTTGTTGTATGAAAATTAATTTTTATATACAGTTGGTCGCAAAAGAATGCAACCATTTTAGGTATTAAGTGAATCTTTTGTACGATCAGAGGTAGGAAATACGAAACTAAATAAGAATTTGTTATTATCAAATATTTAAGACCTTATTTTACAATAATGGAAATACAGAACTAAATAAAAATCTGTTATTATCAAATATTTAAGACCTTATTTTACAATAATGGAAAAACAAAACTAAATAAAAATCTGTTATTATCAAATATTTAAGACCTTATTTTACAATAATGTATAATACTTTTTAACCGAAGCAGAATACGTACGAAAAAGAAATCACTTTCTAAAGAAATGACAATATCCAAGATGGCCGGATATTTGGTATTATAGTCTCACATTATATTTGATACAATGGGATTATTATAATTTAATTAATGTAGAATTTATAATTAAAAATTTCCGCTTTATATCCTGCGATAAAGCTCCGACTTAAATATTACAAAACACTTATCATTATTTAGAACAAGCAAAGAGTCTATTTGAATAAAAAAAAATACGAACCGAAAGAAACTGTTAAAAGAGTAAAAGAGGGTGAATATTTTTCAAAGCAATTACTAAATTCGTCAATTTAAACGCTTCGCGAAAGAAGTTCGTTTATCAGACATCGAAACATTTTCTTCCGAACGATCCTAGAGCAACTGCACGGTACTGTACGTACGATTTACATAAACAAGCACCACAAGTGCGGACCAAAATCTATGAACACATTGTCACGATTCTAGATACTAAAGATTCGGAATAAAGGGAACATTAATACCAAACTGTAAGCCCAACTGTATCTACTTCACGGTTTCACGACTATCATCGTTTCCATCGCCTTCCCTCATCTTTCTTAAACCGCCTCTCTTTTCCCCGTATTTTCCCCTGTTTCTCATCCTTTTCGCGTGGGAGGCGGCGAAACGTCCGGTTCTCTCGACTTTACCTTCTCTGTCTTTTACCCCCTCGATTTGTTTCCTTCCCGTTTCTCGCTCTCGCTCCCTCCCTCGCTGGTCTTCGATCGCGAAGGAGGCGAATAACGACTCGGTTGGTCGTTTAAGGAGCAGCTGAACCCGCTCGTTTCGCGCACCATCCCTTGACACGCACGTCAAACGAGGACTAATCCATAAAGCTACAGGACCGGTGTACAGCAACGTGTAATTACGATAATGAGAATGAAGGAATATGTGTACTCACTTGCAATGCGACTCGCCGCGTGGCGATGACACGNTATAATACTTTTTAACCGAAGCAGAATACGTACGAAAAAGAAATCACTTTCTAAAGAAATGACAATATCCAAGATGGCCGGATATTTGGTATTATAGTCTCACATTATATTTGATACAATGGTATTATTATAATTTAATTAATGTAGAATTTATAATTAAAAATTTCCGCTTTATATCCTGCGATAAAGCTCCGACTTAAATATTACAAAACACTTATCATTATTTAGAACAAGCAAAGAGTCTATTTGAATAAAAAAAAATACGAACCGAAAGAAACTGTTAAAAGAGTAAAAGAGGGTGAATATTTTTCAAAGCAATTACTAAATTCGTCAATTTAAACGCTTCGCGAAAGAAGTTCGTTTATCAGACATCGAAACATTTTCTTCCGAACGATCCTAGAGCAACTGCACGGTACTGTACGTACGATTTACATAAACAAGCACCACAAGTGCGGACCAAAATCTATGAACACATTGTCACGATTCTAGATACTAAAGATTCGGAATAAAGGGAACATTAATACCAAACTGTAAGCCCAACTGTATCTACTTCACGGTTTCACGACTATCATCGTTTCCATCGCCTTCCCTCATCTTTCTTAAACCGCCTCTCTTTTCCCCGTATTTTCCCCTGTTTCTCATCCTTTTCGCGTGGGAGGCGGCGAAACGTCCGGTTCTCTCGACTTTACCTTCTCTGTCTTTTACCCCCTCGATTTGTTTCCTTCCCGTTTCTCGCTCTCGCTCCCTCCCTCGCTGGTCTTCGATCGCGAAGGAGGCGAATAACGACTCGGTTGGTCGTTTAAGGAGCAGCTGAACCCGCTCGTTTCGCGCACCATCCCTTGACACGCACGTCAAACGAGGACTAATCCATAAAGCTACAGGACCGGTGTACAGCAACGTGTAATTACGATAATGAGAATGAAGGAATATGTGTACTCACTTGCAATGCGACTCGCCGCGTGGCGATGACACGCAGACTCCTCCGTTTTTGCAAGGGCTCGGCGAACACGACACAAAACCTGAAACGGTAATCAAAATACCTGGTTAATTTAAGTAATAAGTAGACATCGCAAATTTTTATTTTCACGAGTATAATTTTTGTGCAAATTTTTATTTTCGCGAATATAATTTTTACGCAAATTTTTAGATTTATAAGCATAATTTTTATGCAAATTTTTAGATTTATAAGCATAATTTTTATACAAATTTTTATTTTTATAAGCATAATTTTTATGCAAATTTTTATTTTCACGAATATAATTTTTATGCAAATTTTTAGATTTATGGATATAATTTTTAAACATAAGCTAAATAGGCGATTGTTTTTTTTTAATCAATATTGTAACGAGTACTACATTCTTGATTATTTTAGGTATTTTTGCTAGTTATGCGCATTCTATGCATTTCTTTAAATTTTGTATAACTGTATAAAAATCTGAATTGAATAGTGATAATAATTCGAGATGAATTTAACTCGAAATAAAAATTACTTTTATGTAAATAGTATGCCTTTTTAGCTTACTTAATTTTTGCGTTTGTTTCATTAATATCAAATATTTCGTAAGTCTAAAATATTTCAATAAGAAACAAAAAGCAGAAATAAAGATTCACGATTCCTATGAAAGAAAAAATTAAATTATATAGACATGGAACACGAACATAATTATTCCATTAAAAGTCTTCAATCCTGAAAAGAATAGTGTCCACCATTTAACTATTAACCCAACACATATCTTACAAAATTAACATAACCTAAATAACATAATTAAGAATTATAAGCAAAAATGCGTTGTACGCTCAAAACAAAAAATCTAATCAACAACTTAAAACGTAACTAATTTACCTACACTCCGTTATATCTCCAAAAAAAATTGTTCCCTTTTTTAATCATTCCATAACTAAACAAGTCGATAATATTCTAAACAGTAACAGTCCTCTCGAATTCTTCGACTAATGGCCGACGTGTGTAGAATTTATACCCTACAAAGGAAGAAAGGTAACACCTTTTAGTCAAAAGGGTAGAAAGGTTGTCGAAAATCTACGATTTCCGCTTCTGGTGCGAACACTTGACGTTCGTTTATCGTGTTAGCAATTAAAGCCCAGTTGGAGAACGCAGAAGGCGGCGGGTTACTGTGGATCCCCGGGGGAACCTTTGACACGCCGTGCAAAGTGAACTTTCGTGTATCCCCCACCCTTGAAGAGTACGGCGAGATAAGGATAGAACGAGGGAGCGAAAAAGGTGGCACCTTTAAGGGAGCGAAAATATCAGAGACCCTTACCACTTCGGGTGTAAACGCGACCGAGCTACAGAATGGGATCGGCGAAACCACCCGCGCACATCCTGCTTAACCATTGCCGGAACCTTGGCTTGAATAATTTCACACGAGTCGAACGCTTGCACGTGCGTCACTTGCACGTGCAAGACAGAGAACCGAAGAAGTAAACAAGAGACCTCTGCTAATATAGGGTTCCAAAAGAATCCACCGGGGGTTTATGCGCTGCCAATTGCATTTAATTTAACTTCTACGTTTCGTTCGCCGATTCCTTTTTCGATCTTTAACAGTGGAACTACGGTATCGGTCAAAATAACCGGTTCGTAATTTCTCATAGAAATTTTATAGATTTACAGTGGCGCTTTTCGAGGGATTTTTTATAATTTTTTGCAAAAAATATGAATAAAGAATTATTAGCCTTGTTGCAAGAATTTTTTTAAATACTTATCTTGTTTTCTTTGCTAGGAATAAATTTATTTTGATCATCGGTGGTTCTAGTGTTCATCTAGAAACGCTTATTTTATCACAGAATGTAAATTTAATTCATTTGTTAGATTTATTAGATTTATTTGTTATTAATTAATTTATACATTTGATTAATTGGTGTATGGGTTTTTTTTATAGATTTAATTTTTGTTGGAGGGACGTGTTTTTATATTTTAAAAGATAGGATGTTATTTTAACTCTCGTGCACTCTTCGGTTTGATTTAAGGGAGTGTTTTTGTTAGCAGAGATTTTTTTTAGGATGATTCTTGGGATATGAAATTATCAGATTATTGTGAATGGAGGAATTGGATATTTTATCGTTCTTAGGTTTATAGAATACTTTTATTTAGATTAACCCTTTGCTCTATAACCACGAATCACACTCGTGGCGCCGATTCTGGGTAAAATACAATAAAAACACAGCAGAATCTCTCAACTAAAACTTCATTGTTATACAGATTTAAAAACTAACTTAAATTACTAACTGTTACTAGCACTAACTAAACTAAAAACTCGTGTTAAAAATTTCGAATACATTTTTACGTGTAAATATTCTATTTAAGGATAACCAAATAAACGTTGTCCATAAATGAAATAAAATAACCCTGCATCCATCACCCGAGGGTTAAATTATGATACGTACTTGCTCTATTCCTTGCTCAACCTTGCATTCGATATAATAAAATTTGTAAAAAAATCTTCTCGCAGAGAGAATAATAACGCGACGAACAAAAATGAAAACAGATAAGTTGATACGATTATTCAACTCTTGTTACCTCAGTTAAGCACCTTGCTCGTTGTGCAAGGACCTGCGCGATATCCTACCCCCGCATGCATTTGTATATCTTAGCTCTAACGTATTCCTTTTCGTTGGAATCATTAATGTCGAACCTCAAATAACATTGCCGCTAAATCACACGCTTGGAAAACGTGTGTTTAAAAGTCGATTAACGTGCCCCGCGCCTGCATAAAGTGCACCGAGCGACTAATGCACACACCAGCGCGGCTATAATAACGTAGCAAATAACTGCTTAACATAGAAAGAAAGAGAGGGAAGCAACAAGACCAACCCGAGAAGCTTATGTTTTATCAGCCAACTACGAAGCGGAGCCCTATGGGATTCGCGTTGTCTACGTGACCTCCGATGTTACAGTCCTACATAATGCAACGTCTCTCATCTACCTTGGAATCTGGTTTTTTCGATAATCATTAACTTATCAAAAAGTAGACTGAAAGTATAATTAATTATGGAACTTGACTGTACGCTTTCGCGTGAGCACAAAGCAGCGTGAACGTAGTTTCGTAAATTGTTAAAAATAATCGCTTGAAATGATTTTATGATTTAAGGGTTTGTTTGTAGAAAGCGGATTTTTATGGAGATTCGCGTATTTTTTTTTAGAATTGTAATGAAGAAGATGGAACTTTGGTAGATAATTTAATAATTTTAACGAGTAGGTATTGTGAAAGGTATTTGAGTAAATTGGGAAGTAATGAGCCACTTTGGTCTAATAATAAAAAATAGAAAAAAATATGTTTGCTAAAATAAGTATATGTGGATTCATAATATTGACAATTATAATAATATATAATATATATAATATAGTAATATTAACATTATATTGTCCCACTTTAATCTAATAATATAAATTGTAAAAAATATATTTCCTAAAATAAGTATATGTGGATTCATAATATTGACATAATATAGAACCACTTTGGTCTAATAATAAAAAATAAAAAAAAATATATTTCCTAAATTAAATACATGTGGATTCATAATATTAATATTAATATTGATAATATTCAGTGTACTATTAAAAATATCTGAGAAACGGAAGATTTCATAACCCATACGCGATGGAGTCATCTCACCCCTAAAACCATCTCGCTCGAAATTACCCTATAATCTAGAAATTTTGTATATTTTTTAACATTACGTGCATTCTGTACAATTTTCCACCTTTTTCCATAAACCAATAAAAATCCACAGTCCACTTATTACGCAACAAAATTAATCTTCGTATTAATTCCAACATTCCATACGAATACTTTGAACAGCGTTGAAAAACCGGAATTTTTTTCCACAAAAGAATTATTTTATATTGGTCATTGTTTATAACGAAGGAATGGAAGGTTTCGCAACGTTCGATAAAACTTGGGAACGTATCGATCGGCGTGATCCCAGTAATTAATACCGGCACGCACAAAAAATAAAAAAAGGGATGTTAAGAGAATAAAGCACGTGACGTAACGATCACAACTGTTTATGGTGTCGCGTGGGACGCAGAAAGTCATTCTAACGTTTGTAAATGTCATCTTAATGGCATACATTTCTCGAGTTAGGCACATCCACACGCAACCGTGCGCCGTGACATTCGTGACACGCGCGTGCACTTAGAATTCACAAGGTTTGCCGTACGTTTCAAGCAAACGCGAACGAGAACGGTACACTTTCAAATTTTCGTAAGACGGATACGTTGAACCATAAAACAGGGAACTATGGGTTTGTTGCAAAATTAATGTGTAGAAATGCCTCATAAATATTAACGCGACACGATACCAACGTTCCTATGTGCAAAGTTTGATTGATTAACACAAAAAGTNTAATATTAATATTGATAATATTCAGTGTACTATTAAAAATATCTGAGAAACGGAAGATTTCATAACCCATACGCGATGGAGTCATCTCACCCCTAAAACCATCTCGCTCGAAATTACCCTATAATCTAGAAATTTTGTATATTTTTTAACATTACGTGCATTCTGTACAATTTTCCACCTTTTTCCATAAACCAATAAAAATCCACAGTCCACTTATTACGCAACAAAATTAATCTTCGTATTAATTCCAACATTCCATACGAATACTTTGAACAGCGTTGAAAAACCGGAATTTTTTTCCACAAAAGAATTATTTTATATTGGTCATTGTTTATAACGAAGGAATGGAAGGTTTCGCAACGTTCGATAAAACTTGGGAACGTATCGATCGGCGTGATCCCAGTAATTAATACCGGCACGCACAAAAAATAAAAAAAGGGATGTTAAGAGAATAAAGCACGTGACGTAACGATCACAACTGTTTATGGTGTCGCGTGGGACGCAGAAAGTCATTCTAACGTTTGTAAATGTCATCTTAATGGCATACATTTCTCGAGTTAGGCACATCCACACGCAACCGTGCGCCGTGACATTCGTGACACGCGCGTGCACTTAGAATTCACAAGGTTTGCCGTACGTTTCAAGCAAACGCGAACGAGAACGGTACACTTTCAAATTTTCGTAAGACGGATACGTTGAACCATAAAACAGGGAACTATGGGTTTGTTGCAAAATTAATGTGTAGAAATGCCTCATAAATATTAACGCGACACGATACCAACGTTCCTATGTGCAAAGTTTGATTGATTAACACAAAAAGTAGATGGTACTTGTGAAAAACAAGTTTTGATTTTTTAATCGAGTAGAAATATAATACTTAATATTTATATTTTTCGATGAGACGTTTCTCAACCCTGTTACATATTCTGATTTAATTCTTAAGGGGTGAAGTGCAGTCTGAGGAGCGCTATGAAACTTTCAAAGAGATGCTCGTTTGTGCACTTTGCATTCATACATTGAATCTTTTTTTCCTTAGAAAATCTAAAAATTGGAACATGTTAAGATCCACCTCGCCAGTTAAGGGTTATATTTTAACTTCGCGGTAAATGATTTTAATATCAGATCGGTGTTATTTGAAGCGTTTCCTAGCCACGTTTGCTTCAAGTTTAGAATTTTATTATGAGGAAACTAATAAAATTGGACGATAAAGTAGACTGTAAAAAACGGCGTCGATAACCGTGGTTATTGATCTAACTGTTAATTAAATTCTGAAGCATAAATGAGAAAAGAAATTTTAATGCAAATATATGAGAAACAAAATAGAAGCTGATTTGAAAGAGAAAAATAATGGTACTTTCGCAATAAACGGAGATTAATTTCTGTGAGAACAGATTTTAATGAACTCGTAAAAATAATGAAAATTTAAGTTAAATACGTCACGTTCCAATAAGAAAATTTGTACACCTCTATAAGAGTGTTTTTAGGTAATAGGGAATTTAATAAATATATAAATTCCGAAATGAAAACGATATTGTGCAAATATTCTTTTTCTATAAATTTATTCTTCGAATTTTTCTATAAATTTTGCTATAAATACTCTTTTTCGTTATAAATCTCCCTTTCGAAAGATATAAGTAGAAAAATGGAGTAAAAATCTACTCCTGCTTGAAATCAGCTACAAAACAATTCTATTTTACACTCCGCTTTTGTTTCAACATTTGTGCACACGTAACTCATAAGCGTCACATTCGGATATTAAAGCCAGGGATCATTGGCCCGTTAAGATCGGCGAGACGATTCAATCCACTTTGAGAAAGACGAGGGGGTTAGAGTCGAGTCATCGCACACAATGAAACCCCGACACTCCGTTGTCGTCGAGACAACGACGAAGACAAGTACCGGAGCGTCGCAACGTCCGCGACAAGACGGATGAGATCAGTTAAACCAAACTGCCTTCGTGACAAATCCTCCGTTTCCTCTGTCGGTTCGCGACTCCGTTTTACTGTCGTTGACGCAGTTGCGTGTATACTTGCACACGTACGTCCCGACCGGGACCACCGTCGTAATTTCTATGTAGGACGAGTATTTTTAGTGTGATTCCTCAGGATTTCCGTCCATGGACCGGTCTGATTAGCTGGAAACCACTGTTAATTCAAAGCTTCGTGCCGTTTCGAGTGTACGGTCGCAGGAAATGGTTGTTCGAATGGATGAAAGAATATATAGGAGAAAAATGAATCGTTCTTAGATGAGAAAAGAGATTCTAAAATCAGTAGAAACTGATTTGTTGATCAAGAGGAAAGTAATGGTAATTTTCATAATATAGAGAAATTAATTTCAGTGAGAAGAGATTTTGGTAAATTGGAATGAAAATTTAAAGAAAATGTATCATGTTTAAATGAGAAAAGGAATTTTAATGGAAATGTATGAGAAATAAAATGGGAACGATTTGTAATTAAGAGAAAATAAAGTTAGCTTCAGTGACTAACGGATTTTAGTAAATTCGAATGGAAACTTAAGAAAAATTCGTCACATATAGATGAGAAAAGAAATTCTAATCACACTGAAATTCTGAAGTCAGTAGAAACTGACTTTGTTAATTGAAAGGAAAATAATGGTAATTTTCGCAATATATAGAAATTAATTTCAATGACAACGGATTTTAGTAAATTCGAATGGAAACTTAAGAAAAATTCGTCACGTATAGATGAGAAAAGAAATTCTAATCACACTGAAATTCTGAAATCAGTAGAAACTGACTTTGTTAATTGAAAGGAAAATAATGGTAATTTTCGCAATATATAGAAATTAATTTCAATGACAACAGATTTTAGTAAATTCGAATGAAAACTTAAGAAAAATTCGTCACGTATAGATGAGAAAAGAAATTCTAAAATCAGTAGAAACTGCCTTTGTTAATCAAAAAGAAAATAATGGTGATTTTCGCAATAAATTAATTTCAGCGACAACAGATTCTGGTAAATTCGAATGAAAATGTAAAGAAAATAAGAAAAATTCTAACGTAGATGTACAAGAAACAAAACAAAAACTGATCTGTGATGAAAAAGAAAATAATGGTACTTCGACAATGAACGGAAGTGAATTTCAGTGAAAACAGATCCTGGTAAACTCGAATGAAAATTCAGTCATTAGGATGTCGTAACCATTCAAGCATTTCCTCTGTTGGCTGAAAATGAACAAGCCAGGTCATACACTCGCACAATAATATGCATCGCTCGAGGGGAAAAAAATGGCTTTAATTGTTTCAATTCCAGAGTAAATTGCATCGCCACTAGAAAGCTACTCTGTTGAATTACGCCTTCCTTCCTGCTTGTCCGCGAAATTAATTCGCGCCCGCGCTAATAATGGAACCTCTGTGCAAATTGTCGCGAAAGCAAAGAGAGAATAGATGGACTTACGTCATTCACCAATCATAAGAATATTAAAAGGTAAGTTTTGTGTTCTCTGCTTCCTAGCTGCATGTTTGAATAACAAAAGATAAAAGTTCCTTGTATATTTGTATTTTTTAAATATTCTACTCATTGGTGTAATTTAATTGTATCAGGATATCTCATGAAACACAACAATTATTTTTAATCCTGTATAACTGGAATTTTGTATGCTCAACGGGAAAAAAATTACAACTAATTACAGTTTCTCAAGGATTATAGAAACTCATTGTTATAAAAAAAATTCTGCATCATTCACCGAAGGATAAATTTAATATCAAACATAAAAAACAAAATTACACCTCCTTTGAGTAAAAATTCACCCTTTTTCTGTTTCCTATATCGTAAAATGTTTAATTTCTTTCTCATTGTGTCTATTTAAAATATAAAGTTATGAGAAAAAAATAATTAGTTGATATTTTCATCAAGATATTAACACATTACGGACTGAAATATTAATGACGAAATTTCTCGTATTTTACATTTCGTATCCTGAAAAGGTAAAAACAATGAACGACGACGCATGAAAGATTACTTTTAAAACTGATCCTAACTCAAACTTCAAATTATAATCTATCTTTAAAATACGAAATTATTCTCAAAAGTACTTATGCAAGCAACAATTTATTCTAATTCTATCGCATAATAAAATTTACAAATCAGGTAAAAATCAGGTTCCGTCGTCAATGTGTTAATACAATAAATAAAAAACTATCACTTGATTAACTATTCCTAAGAAGCGCATGAAGCTTCCTATTATGAAATTATAATACCAACACCTTCTAAATATAAATTACATGACACAAATAAATAATCTAACTGCTTCCAATAATTTATATACAATTAACACGTATTTTCAAGTTTAGAGAAAAAAACAATTCATCTCTCCAAGTTTTCCCATCATCTGACCATTTTCCCGGAATAAAGCCCAAGCACGCGGCTCAACGACTCATTAATGAATACCAAGCCGATTATCATCGCGGCGCGAATGAACGATTACGCGGCGTCGAAACGTACGGAGTTACACGGCCACGCGATAACGCGATAATAAATGTATAGTGTACAATCAGAGATTCGAATCGACTGTGTGCGGGTGCGTGCCATCACGCATGTCGTCGGAAAAAGCGTGTAGTTATGCTGTGCTCGGTTAGCCGTGTGTGTATACCACGGCAGCAATTTTTCATCGCGACTCCATTGATATCGAACTCGCGAAAAGATACATGGGTTTACGTAAATCCGATCCTCGAGGTACATCGACGGGCAAACGCGAACGCCAGGTGTGGAGGAACAACGTGGAACGATGGAAGTGAATGATCGTATCGCAGCTGGAGATGTCGCGATAGTTACAGAATAACTATCGTTTAAAATGCAATTTGTTTTGTTAATACGCGTGTGCATATTTTCACATAATATTTAACCACGTCTCTTGGGCCATTTTTAACCTAATCGAGTTTTCTTCCTAATTTTTTTATTCTTCCTTTATAATTTTGAGAATTAACTTAATTTAAATTTCCCGATCTTAATTTAATGTTCAAGATACATTTTTATTGAAATTAGGAATTTTATTTTTGGTGAAACGAGAGCGCGTTTGGACCTAAAAGAATGAGGACCGTAGCAGGGTTAATAATAGTGTCACGTAGGAAATAACAATTCTCTAAGCGATTTTTAATCTTGAATGAAATGTAGATGCACTACCGTTCATAAATATTTGCTAACAAAATTTTATTTTGCTTCTATATTTATAATATATTAATTATTCTAAAATAATTATATAACAAAATAAATGAAATTTTAAGATATATGACGTAACTCATTTGCATCAATTTTATTTTTAATGTAATTTGAATTATGCGATTATTGCAATTTCTTATTTACTACAAATCAGTTGTACATTCTCTTTATAATTTTTACAATACTTATACCAGTTTTAATTCCATGCGTTTTATATATTCAGATTTATTGGTTTTCAATAAACCGGAATAAAAAAAATTTTTATAACTCTAAAAAATTTGCAGAACATCTGTTAATTGCTCGACACCGAAATTCTTCATGTTTTAAATCATCAGCAATAACTTTATAGATTATTCTACTCGTGTAAGTTATTTACACATTATACTGATATACAGGTTCGTTAAAAAAAAATAAAATAAAGGGAAGATTATATGCAATAGACTTCAGAGTTTGATGTCAGCTTGTTCAAAGTTAACCATAGTTTCTGCAATTTTTACCACAGCTTTCAATTTTACTTCCTATTGATTTTCGATCTTTAAGTAGGGACATCCTTACCACATTAGGTTTTCCAGGTAGCCGAGAAACGTTCGAGAGGGTACTCTTTGTCAGCGGAATGAAGCTAATTGAAATCCAGAATCCAATCTCGTGTGCGTTGCATCCGAGGTAACGACGGTGTCAATGCCGCGGGAGCGTACGCTATCTCGAGTTCTCTCGAAGAAAAACACGAAGAAGGATACATACCTCTCTTTCTCGTTCTTTGCGAGAAACGCGTGTACTCCGTTCCCTCTTCGAGGATGAACTTCGACAAAGAGGGATGTACACTCAATCAGCGTGGGCGACGATTTCTCGCTACGGCAAGTCTTGCGATACCTCGCGAACTCGACTCGAACCGCCCACGTATAAATCAGAAGCGATACGGGCGTGCCCTTAATGCTATTCTAGGAACTGAAGTTAAGTAGTAAAAAGAGCTTTATGTCGATATCTGTTGGCTAGATCGTTCTTGGTTTACTATTCGGTAATAATTGTTTAAACAAGGTACGTTAAAAAATAATTCCTGAGTGATTTCGTGCTATGCTATGAACTTGTAGGAATAGATATGATCTTGGGAATATTATTTAGTAATTATTATTGAACTTTGTTTTACTATTCGAAAACGAAATGAAAATTATGTACAAAGATAGTTATTCGAATATTGTTCGATATTAAAAAATAATTTCTAAATGATTTCGAGCTATGCTATGAACTTGTAGGAATAGGTATGTTTGTAAGAATATTATTTA